>CM026426.1:0-117400 GCA_014871385.1 Ceratodon purpureus
TCAGTTTTTGCTGCCATCTAATTAGTCAGTAAACTATGTTTACCGTGTGATGAGAAGGCTCGGTTTAGACTGAAATCAACTCGGGACCTGAAGGCTTCGAAGTGAGGATGAATGGTCACTCACTATCCGGTTTTCATTCGTGTTTCAGTTAACATAGTGCACCGTTAATGACTCTGCCATTTTCCGTTTCACTTTTAAATATTTAAATCATTTTAAAATTTTTTTTTTTTTTGGTTTATTAATTTGTTTTAATTAAATTGTATCCTGATCCTCGCTTAGCTCAGTTTGTTCTGTATTTGCCTTGATAATTTTTTTGCGCTTTATTATTCTGTTAAAGTAATTGTGACAGTATGTCAAGTAGAATTTATCTCAAGTAGGCTCGTCTGGTTTTGTTTTCGAAGAAATTAATTTAATGCACAGCCAACTTCCAGCACGTACCGTACCCTTATAGTGTGATTGGAAATATTTCTCCACTCTCCCATGTGCAATGTGCTGCTCAGTGGCTGCAACGGTGTGGTCACTGGGGTCTCCGTCTAAGTTATTGCCACTTGATCACTGCATGCCAACTTGTCAAGGGCGTGAATTAAAGATCGTCCCCATTTGAAAATGGTTTTGATTGATACATAAGTTAGTATGTACAGTCACCGGTGACTCGAGGTATCTCATCGAAGCAAACGCCAGATAACTTATATACTACATAAAGTTTTTCTCTTCTTCAGCGTTTCAAGACACTTGTCACAGGAGAAAGGAAAATTCTTCAAATGATGCCCCCATGGCATGGCTGTCAGCACTCAGCAGCAGCGACGATTGCCATCCACGGTGACGAGCGCTCACTCCGCCGATCACAAATTTGGAGACACCATTGTTTGTTTGTTTCTTGCATGATCACCTCCGCTGATTCCCCCTGTGCGCCATCTCCTTCCCACGCCTCCACACCGATGTAATACTGAGCAGTCAAGATCATCAAATGGCTAATGTCGCAATAGACAAGCTTACAATGTTGTTAGCTCCCACTTTGCGTTGCTGCATAACGTATATTTGAGATTAATAATGGCTCTGAGGGTAATCAGTGTTCTAAAGAAAGGATTCAATTGTTTTTAGCGGTTGGAAGTTTGATATTTCACCTCAATTCTGCTATGTACAATGTTTCTTTGTGCAGGAGGATACGATCTCCTGGGGCGAACAAAGGATCAAATTAAGTCCTCTCAGCAAGTCAATGATGCCAAGTCTGCATGTGAAGCTTTGAAATTGGACGCCCTTGTCCTTATTGGAGGTTAGTTCGCTACCCTGTAGCGTCTGGACATGTTTATGTCGTTGGCCCCCTCTATATTTGCTCGAATGCAGTGATTCTAGGTTGTAGATTTCAGGTTTCAGAATGGGCCAATTCCAGCAATTAGCAGCTTTCTAGTTTTCATTTTCATATTGAGTTGTTAGAGAGCTCTATATCATCTTCTAGTCGTTGACTCTATACTAGTTACTACGATGAACATGAATCATATATTCTTACATTCCATCATATTGACTGTAGCTTGATACTCATCTTGTGATGTCTTGCAGGCTGTGGCTCGATCTCAGATGCTGCACAACTAGCAGAATCGTTTTAGAATCAGGATGTAAAACGAAAAGGTTCGGGACTACTCTTTCTATCTGCTTCCCCATGACAAGTTGGATTCAGTTGTGATGAACATTAGCAGTTACAGGTTAATATGCTTTCATGTTGCAGCAATCGACATTTGTGAGGCACTGACAATAGAGTGGTCATGTTGGTGCCTTCTGAATTTCTGCTGTGAGCCTTTCTGATAATTCTGGTAAAAATTTCTTGCAGGTGATTGGAGTTCAGGCTGCGACAATTGACGGGGATCTGAAAAACCAGTTTGTTGAGACAGATGTTGGGTTTGACACTACCTGCAAGGTGATTTTCAAAATTGGGTTTTTGAAATGCTTTTTAAAATAAGTATTTCCTGAGAGAGCCCAGCATGTATCTGAAGATGTTTGCAGACATAACGTATGACCAGTATATTGGTATCCATGTGGACTGAGATCCTCACGAACTTTGCATACCCAGCGTGTTGAGAGTGCTGAAGTTTTTGGTTTCTGCTCTGGGATCTGCAGGTGTATTCACAGCTCATTAGCAATATCTGCACAGATGCACTGTCTGCCGAGAAGGTAATGTGTTTACAGTTACAGGTGTTTTGTATCTGATTTCTTTTACTTGATACTCCTATATTCATGAACTGCTTTTGCCGGTGCATTAATTTTCAGAGATGCATTCATGTTTCTTGCCCTGCCCTGGACCCCATAGGACTGCTACTACGTGTTTGAATGGTCTGGCTACCTTTTTGCTTTATCTTTGCTAAATATTCATGAGAGGGTCTCATCTCTTTGGGTGGGAAACCTTGTGCAGTATCACTACTTCATCAGAGTCATGGGAAGGCAGGCATCACATGTATCACTGGAGTGCGCTCTTCAGTCGCAAGCAAACATGGTATGATCATTGTTATAATTCCGAGGGGCCCGTGATTTTCAATCCACACACAACATGTGTCGATGGTTTTTTTATAACATCCTTAACTCATTATCAACCTGGGGATGGATGCAGGTGTTACTAGGGAGGAAGTGGCAAATTCCAAATTGACCCTCTTTGATGTTACAAAGCGAATATGTGATGCCATTCAAGCTCGAGGAGAACAACGGTAGGTCCCAATCTTGGATTTTTTTTCCGGTATTGTGCTGTTATTAGATCTGAACCAGAGTTACTGCTGCAAGTAATATGCCTAAGCTTTTATCGCAAATTACACATGTGAAAGCAATTCAGCGAGCAGCTTGAAGAGTTTTGCGCACGTGGACTTGAGCGAGTCCGTATGTTTTTAAGCTTTGTATTACTGAAACCAGCGTTGATGTCCTTAGCTTGAGAATGGCTTTTTATTCGCAGGCAAGAATCACGGAGTGATACTTCTACCAGAAGGTCTTATCGAGAGTATTCCAGAGTTCTATATGCAAAATTAGTATATGCAAAACCCACATTAGAACTGTTGTGAAGGTCATCCAGAAGGAGAATCTATTAAGGCTTCCTACCAGTCTGTTTACAACTAGTCCAAACACGAGCCAAGTCTACTATTGGCGAGTAACAGTCCTCCCGAGTGAGCTGCTCCACAGCTTCCAGACTAGCAAGCTCTTCCTCGGCAATCCTAATCTGATTCTGCAAACTCTTAGCTCTTCGCGAACCTTGCCACCAACGTTTAGCTGCTGCTTCCTTGTGCTCCTTAGCATTCATCGTCTCTTGCAACTGCCTGCCAACTTGTCGGTCAACACTCGAAATTCCACGCCGGAAACGTGCGGGAGTGAACAGTTGGAGGGTGTTTGCCAGAACATCCAATTCCCTCTCGTATGCTTCTTGCGCGTCCGTCAATGCATTTCCAAGAGAAGGTACGTCTATATGCCTAATCTCTGCCCTCAAGCATTGAAGATCCAGACTCATAATCAGAGTGGCCATCTCAGCATGAGCAAGCCTACTCACACACTCTACAAGCTCGTCCATCACTAGTTTTCTATCGTAAGCCAAACACCCAACACCCTAAACTCTACAGTGTATTTTGTCTTCTTTGCATTGTGCGATCCCAGTCTTATAATGGGCTGAAACATAGAGTCTTGCATGCAAGTGTCACTAGGGAAAGCACAAAAACATTCTATTCAGGACTTTCAGGTGAGTGTCCAACTGCGAGTTTGCTTGTCACATTCTCATGTCGAACGACAGGTCATTCCATGCAGACTTATTCACATATATATATATATATTCTTAATTTTTAATTTTTTTAATTTTTTAATTTCTTAATTATTTTTGAGGTACTTTGAAATATACAAGCGCATCATGACAATCAATACAGTTGGCATACCTTGTGAACACCAGCGAGAACAACAAAGGAACCGCATGCCTGCGAGCCAGCACTCCTCCATCGCCATGACAGCATGAGCTCCAACTATTACCTGATTGTGATTTTGAAGAGAGTGAGTATACAATCATGTAAAATATGACCATCGTCATATTGTCAACTGCCCTCATCTGTCAATGCATCAGGACTAATAAGGATATTGTATCCTTGGTCCTGGGGTCCATATCACATTCTTCACTGCTGACCAGAATGATGTGCTAGTAATCTTGCTACTACCAATAATGAATAAACCTCAGTTTTTCCATATCGTGATTTCCACGTAATGCATCGCAAACAGTCGGTATCAAGATGCTCCTTTCCCGACAGCATTACTCAAAAATAACCTACAAAAGACTTGGAGACATGAAGAAACGATTGCACAAACGTACCATGTTCACACGAGATATCATAGCAAAGATAGCTGAGTCCGTGACAACAGTTGTTTGAAGCCCTTTCTCAGCAAGTTGTTTCGAAAGTATATTATGTCCCTGGTACCTGATCAAACAATCAAAGCAAAAAAACGGTTCAACATAAAAAGGGTCCTTTCCGTCTACGAATTCTCATTTCACGTTTGGATTTTCTATTTCAATAAATCTAATCGATCACGAACTTATGCTTTGTTAAAAAGGCCAGGAAACACATCCTTAGCAGCGACATACTTTGGAGCGCCTTCCGCAATCACAACTTGAAAAGATCTCTTCTTCTTAGCCTCCAAAGAAATTGAAGTAGTGATCGTGACCGCCCAAGCGTCAATATCACCTCACTGCCAACAACAGCCAGGATATCAGACAACCTAGCGAACCAGAGTTACAAACATGTGCAGCAGTTGGAAATAAGTAATCAGTATTCAGAGTTGGTGTTCATGTCAAAGTAAAAAACTGCGAAAACGTTGCGCTCTAATGGAAACAGCAGAATTTAATTGTAATTCTAAAAATGCTCTTAACACCCTATTAAAAACCCCAAAAACCAGCACTCTTAAATCATTAGATATTGAATTAAAATTCATGTTGCAAATCATATAATCTCCCTAGAAGGAAAATATCCAACGTACCTTTCAAAAGCAAAAGTGTATTGGAGATACCTCAGCTCTTGGCAAATTTGTTTCGAAGTTGGGGCGATCGCTAGGGTTGGCATGCCAACATGCTTCAATCAATGTCTTCAGTGCCGAAGGACACTGTGGTGGCAATTCTGGACGCTCACCATTCAAGACCGTTTTCTCAATTCGAGGTACTGCCACTTCAGAAAAAGGCACTTCTCCCGTTAAAATCTCATTGCACAACAACCCAAAACTATAAACATCACTTTTCATCGGATACTTCAAGATGCCAGGATTTGTCACTGGGTTTATCACAGCAAAATTTTGACATGCCCGGGGGTATGGCTTTCCAACTACTTGACTTGCTCGACACAATCAGAGATTGCAAGGCGTTCAACAAATTTTGTTTATCGAGTCCAGCTTCCTCAGCAACAGCACGCTCTACATCCTCTCTCAAGCTCTCAAGTCGTGTCGCGTTCAAATTGTTGCTATTGTCTGGAAGCACGGTGCATGTCAACTTCAAATAAAATCCCAGTGTAGACACTATTACCGAAGGAGCTGGCGCCACACTCGGTGATATGAGGGCATTTTTTACCCACTCTTTGCTGCAGCAATCTTCTATGAACCCCTTAATTTGGGTAGCCAACAGCAGGAGGAGCCTCAGAATTCCAAGCTTGCCTGACGACTGGCAGCAGACCTCAAAGGCCAGTTTCAGTTCGCCTTCCAGATATTGACATCGACGTTGGTCCATTTTCACTCCAGTGGAATCAAGTAATCGGCCTGAAGTAATCTGTTGCACATGCTCCATACATTGTTTTATTTTGTCCAAATACCATTCTGGCGGCGGAGCTGGAACCGTGACCTCTGACTTGAGATCCCCTGTGACACGTGAATGCACTGTTACTATGATTACTTTTCTTTACTATGATTACTTTTCTTTACTATGATTACTTTTCTTCAAATTTCCATTCAGATCTTTTAGAATTGTGCCGCATCTTTTACTGTTTGCTCTTGTATTCCGTATTAATGTTATTTCACGTTATTTTTTATATGTCCATATTATTCCACATTGGCACCCCATTTATAGTAAAAAGTATTACTAATTTGTACGTCCACACTAATATGGACCCCTACTTAAGGTAATATTATTGTCACACGTCAAATAGTATGACACTGAATGTAACGTGTAGTGGCCAATTTAATGAATATGGCGTTTGTAAGTCTTGTGTCAATAGCTTGCAACTTCTATTCCAGATCATGGCATATCAAAACACTCAGATGATCAAATGACATATGCAACTATGAATGTCAATCAGGTATTAGAACCAAACCTATCCTCCATAACTTTACTGTCACAATCTTCATTGCAATGCTACGTCCACTTAGAGTTGGAAAAATGCTTTGTACAGGAAACTTTGAAAATGATATGTATGTACAACAGAATTGGTAGGATTTAAGTCCAACAATGACGGGATTGAATTAGCAAGTACATGTTAATAGAGCAGTACTGTGGACGATGATATGATCACTGTGTTAGCATATTGTCATCACTCTTAAGTAACAGAGACATGCATACTTGAAGAAAGGCTCAAAATGGTCCACCTATATGTTAGCATTCCCACTATCCAAGTAACAATGCTTAGTTCGTAGAGAAGATGGCAAAAGTTAAGGAGCTTGCTAAGGGAACCGTTAAGGGAACCTGAGGGTCGGATCTCAAGCATTTTTCTATGATGCATGATATGGAAACTAACTCTACATATCATCCTCTTTCACAAACTAATGGACAAGAAATCAAATAAGTCGATAACGCGGGGGACCAAGGTACTAGAAATATCATAAATGGTGAAATGAGGAGTTTTGAAAATGAATGTACGTGCAAACCATGCATGATGTACAGACTACGGTGAGATTAAGTTAAGTGAAGGCACATACCAAGCAGGAGAGAGTATTTGATACGCCTGAGTTGTTCACAAACTCTAGACATATATGGCCGCTCATTGGGTTCATGGTGCCAACACAACTCAATCAAACTCCTCTACTCCTCGGGACATTCCGGTGGCAACCTTGGCCGTTCTCCTGCCTTCACCTTCTCCTTCACATATCTTGGGATACTTATATCTTTAAAGGGCACTTCACCTGTGACGATTTCAAAACAGAGCATCCCGAAACTGTAGACGTCACTCTTGCGTGGATGCAATTTATCGCGTTCCCTTATTTACTCCATCCCTACTCCAATCAATTCTGGAGCTATGTACCTCGATGTACCAGTATTGGATGTCATATGGGTACAAGCCATGGTACTTTCCTTGGTCTTGGAAAGCCCAAAGTCCGCTACTTTTGCACAAACATACTCAATGTCATCATCCTTGGACCTCCTGACCAGAACATTCTGGGACTTCAGATCTCGGTGGGAAACTCCTTTCTCATGGATGTAATCCACTCCTTCTGCTATCTGGAGCATGGTGTCACATGCTACCGAGATGCTGAAAGGGAGCATCCGAGGCTTTAGCCTTTCCGCCATCAGGTCGGTCAGGTCTCCATCGATCAGCTCCGTGACAATTGCGGACGACTTCTCACCTTTCCAATAGCCAAGAATGGATAGAATACTGGGATGAGACAGCGTTGCTAACAAGGATATTTCCCTCTCGAAATCATCAAATTCACTCAGTTCCAGGAATACCTTTTCTGCAACTATAACTGATCCTAACCACTCTGATTTGTACACTGTGGCAAAGCCTCCCTTGCCCAACTCCTGTAATCGACGGAGATCTTTACCGTCTACTTTCCACGCCTTCAAACTTAAGGATCTAGCTGGACCTGAAGTTGACACTGCCTGGCTTGCATCCAATCTGTTCATGACCATGGTAGCCAGCTGAAAATTTCGATCTGCTTTGCTTGACGTACATATTGATGTGATGAGAGACTGAACAATGTATCTAACAGCGTAGCTTAAATTGAAAAAAGCCTCAAGGAGATTGCATCGACCACCGAGACTCACAGCTTGCAATTGGCCACCGAGACTCACAGCTTGCATCGACCACCGAGACTCACAGCTTGCATCGACCACCGAGACTCACAAGCTTGCAATTGGCCACCGAGACTCACAGCTTGCATCGACCACCGAGACTCACAGCTTGCATCGACCACCGAGACTCACAGCTTGCAATTGGCCACCGAGACTCACAGCTTGCATCGACCACCGAGACTCACAGCTTGCATCGACCACCGAGACTCACAGCTTGCAATTGGCCACCGAGACTCACAGCTTGCATCGACCACCGAGACTCACAGCTTGCATCGACCACCGAGACTCACAGCTTGCATCGACCACCGAGACTCACAGCTTGCAATTGGCCACCGAGACTCACAGCTTGCATCGACCACCGAGACTCACAGCTTGCATCGACCACCGAGACTCACAGCTTGCAATTGGCCACCGAGACTCACAGCTTGCATCGACCACCGAGACTCACAGCTTGCAATTGGCCACCGAGACTCACAGCTTGCATCGACCACCGAGACTCACAGCTTGCAATTGGCCACCGAGATTCAACCACCGAGACTCACAGCCTCGGTTGGAAGCTTGCAGCTCTAGTATATATTGGCCTCACCTGATCTCACACAATCATCTCTCTGTCGCAGACGCGGAGGGCTTCTCAGCACAAG
Organism: Ceratodon purpureus; assembly: GCA_014871385.1. Lineage (NCBI taxonomy): Eukaryota > Viridiplantae > Streptophyta > Bryopsida > Pseudoditrichales > Ditrichaceae > Ceratodon > Ceratodon purpureus. The sequence goes on from CM026426.1 coordinate 8,632, forward strand.
TTGTTGCAGAGCCGAGAAAGGCAACCCCGACGCTCAATCGCTGCTGCTGCCGGTGTGCTTAGGCCTTCGCTTGCAAATCCTGGACTTGTGGGGATCTGCTCTCCAATTTCGTAATCAGGTACGTATCAAGCTCAACAGCCTCATGCACTTCTACTTTAATCCACTATTTGCATTCAGTCTTTCTTTGTGCTTGATTGTGTCGTTTAGTGCCCAGGCTCTCTCTCTCTCCCAGTTGCTCACACTTTTTTCTCTTCTTTGGTTTTCAGCATGGACTCCTTCCATCTCATGCCAGTTAGCGTGATCCTGGAGAAGTTGCTGCTGAAGATGGCAGAAGGCGTCGACCCATGGGAGCAGGTTGAGCCTCCCCGCGGAATTCCCGTCACCTTCAAGGACGTTGAAGCGGCACGCAGTACCTGCAAGTCGTGGAGGAACTTCATTGACATGAGCCCGGAGTATGCAGCTCTTCGACTTGCTCGGTGGGAGTTCTCACAGTTGACCGATCAAGCGTGGGTGGACAAGAAGTTGTTCCAGGAGGAGCAGTTCTCCTTGAATTGGGCGAGCTTCGGCAATGCTTGGAGTCTTCAGAAGTCTCCGATGTATAACAGCCGCTTCCGCCAAGCTCCTCTTGCCAGACTATCCTTCCCCGAGATGGTGGAACTCCGTGCGATGCTCCAGGTCCCCGGTAATATGGTCATTTCGCTTGGAGAAAGTGAGAAGATGAGGTCGGGGCCATACGTCTGGGTCGATGAAGCTCACCGAGGTGCAGAAATTTGACTTGCTGCAGCTGGGGTAGCCTGGAGCAAGGAGGTGAAGGAAGGAATTCGATGGAGGATTTATATCCCAAGTCGACACAATCCTCTTCATTAGTTGTTGATCAACTGCCTGGCGCTTCCAAATGCAGGTGGAGCTGTAGTGTGATGGAGGGCAGCTGAGATTAATAGAGACTAAATATTGAGTAAAAATCTGTGATCCTCAATTGAATGAAATGTTCTTCACCCTCGATCTTAGCCACAAGCATTATTTAACTACTTTAGGTACTTTGACTTTGCATTTGAATTTACTTGTAATGTATACTTCATTAACCCTATCAACCCTATTTGCTACAAATATCCATATTTCATACGACTAACTATCAAAAAGTAACAACTCTCTTTTGAATAGCATTCATCTAATTCCAAAGAAAACCTTGAATCCTATGGTTTGTTAACTCTGTGCAAATGTTTGTTAGCTGCTTAAAATGGTAATGACCGGAAATTAATTTGCAGCTGGTTGGTATTTCCAAGGCCGCCCAGTTTCACTACATTTTATAGTATCAAGGTACTAAATAATATATGGAGTGATAAAAATATCAACTTAACAAAATGGAATAACAAGTACATCAACTTAATAGAATGGAGTGATTAGTATCAACTTTTTATCAACTTTTGATAAGTTCAAATAATCATTGGAATTAGGAGATATGAACCAGACACGGATGGTCTAGAATATATCTGTTCAAACTGATTATGTGCAAAGGTGATGAAATCCAGAGAGTTGTGGTCCTTCGCAGTTCCGGAGTCCTCTCCAGATGAAACAGTGATCTAGAAGTCGGTGACGTCGTTTGCGAGTAAGAGACGTGCATTTCTGCCAGACAATATGTCTGCTAACAACACACTGATAAAATTCTGTTGATTCGATTTTAGAATCCTGGAATCGGAGTCAGTAACAAATAGACAGACCTTCTTCGATGTTCCTCATGATGAAAATATCCTTGGCTCGATGAGCTATCTGTACCGACTCAGGTCCCACAATGTACTTGGTAACGTCTCGTAGTGGAGAAGTCTGTTTTGTCATCACTGGTTGTCTGTTAGACATTTAATTAATTAAATCGACCAGCTGGAAGATGCCTACGTCTCGAGAGGAAATTACCATTCCGTTTGAACGATCGTGATTCCAGTGTCGGAGCAAAAGTCTGCAGGCATAACAGGATTTAGGATCTGTTTTAGTTACGTGATTGATGATTAGCGCGGAATCTGCTAGATGCAGCACGTTTGAGTTGTCAAACTGCACAAGTAGATCACTACTGTTGCAGCGTGGCTTTACTGGCCATCAACCGACCGAGTATATAACGTTCGAAGTAAGAGTGTATGAAAGCGGTGCTGCATTTAAGTTTGGAGAGCAAGTGTTGGAGGTTTATGCAAGGTGAGCTTCGTGTATGATTTTGGAATTTAGCGTAGCCCTCGAGAGTAGCCATGCCTGAATATTACTGTTTGTTAGATGTACGAGTTAGTACGTTAGTACTCCGACGTGGGAAGACTCAGCCAAGGCTAAGATGAGACGGAGATTTGGAAATTGAAACTGAAAGCTACAGTATGTAAAATGAGTACTTACATCAAGAGGTTTTTGTACAGGAAAATATTCTGGTGCGGGACATCTGAGTCGCAGCCTGGCGATTCATGTACATGTTTCATACTTCGTGTTAGGAAGGAAATCATACTGCACAGGTTGTCTCACACTGCGTATGATGTATCAATAATACCTTTTGCTGTCTAAACTAACGAATTAAAGTGCTGCTTGCAATGTTGCAGAATCTTAGGTGCAAAACATCTGTTTATAAGTCTAGTGCTGTCATATAAGTATATTCTGTTCAGAAGAATTTTAATTGCGAAGGGTTTACAGTAGACTTACCCGATAAGTAATGTGCTGTAAGATTTAGTTCTGATCAAAATGGAACGCAGATCAATAAGAGTTCATATAAGAGTTCGATGATGGGATATATGTGCATAAGTGCATGAAGTCTCTCCACCCTCTGCAGCAGCCATAATTAACTGCCCTCCGGGTCAACTCTGGGGATTGTCTGACATGGTATCGTGAAGAATGATTGACTCGGGGCGCAAAATTTGCAAATGGAAAGTTCAGTTAATCACCTGACATGAAGAGTAAGTTGAAACGTGGGGTTTGGGAAGTTAGGTGCCATCGATTGTTGTGATTTTCGAATGCCAGATTGCAACCAGCTACTTCACCTCGTGCGTCTGACGAAAATTGAAATCTTTCGATAGATTGATGTGTGGTTAGCATCATGTACACTCTGCCCGTGGTCCGTGGTGCAATGTAGTCGCGTGGCAGAAGGCAGAGAGCTCTATAAGAGGTCATCGGTGATGACTGAATGAAAGTATGCATAAGATATCTTGCACAGAATCACAAGAAGTTTGGCAAGGAGGCCTCTCTGCTCTGTAAGTGACCACCAAAAATGAGGCCGTTCATTAGTGTTTGGAATGCGTCAAGCAAGGGGGAAAGCTTGGACTTGCACTGCAGGGAAGAAAGAATATGCACAAGGGAATAATTGAGAGTTTCTTAGTTCAGTATCTTACAATTTAAAGTGCCGCAAAATGACAAGCTTTCAAAGTTTATTCAGCTCTTCAAAGCTGACATCTGAACCTGTAAACCGAGAATTACTACAGCATCAACCGCTATCCCACACCCTGCGCAACCAACTGATAATTAGGTGGAAAAAGCACGTTAGGTTCAATTAGTTAGGTAAAACTCACATGATACATTACATTTAAAATTCCATACATGTAGCCAATTTTAATTAATGGTCATAATTATGACATTTCGTTCATGAAAGCTTTTCACTTCTTTTTACTTCTACATGTTAATTGCCTTAGAAATATATACACGGAATGCTACACGGAATGTGTTCTCTTGATTTTAAACTAGCCTCAAAATCTCAAAGACGTGGGGAACAGTCCTAGATTTGACTAAGAATATCGCTGAATTCAAATCGTACAAAGACAGGAATTTAGGAAAAGCACAGTCACGCAATGGTTGCTGGGTCATTGCAAAACATAATCCTCTGAACTGTAGTATTCGGCAATAAGCCTGTAAACATATGATGGATTATGGCCACCTCTGCACAGACAACCAGAACAATCCATCACTTGGAAAGAACGTGCCAGCGGGAAAAAGAAAAAGCATGCAGCAACGGAGTTTACTGGACGACGTTAGGTGGAAAAAGCCCCTTCTGACGAGTCTTTCTCAACAATGATTACCGCGACCAGAAAAGGGGGGCAAAAATGAAGCAAAACCATGTCCAATTACAAGCATCTTTCAAGGAAAGGAACTTACGTATCTGTAATAAAAAGGCTCACGAGCTCCGGTGGTACTTAGTCAAAGGTTGGATTCACAACGTAGGTGCTCTGGCCACCAGTGCCAACATCAAGGCAATCCGATAACTCCCCAAAGTCCACAATCTCGGCTGGCGAATTCATGTCGTTGAGCAGCGTGTATGGATTGTGAGGATACTGTGGACATAACTGCAGCAGACAACAAATTACATATAAAGAATTCGAAAAATAAGTGTTCTTAACAATTGACTCGATAAATCATGTTTGAACCTAGTAAGGCCCCATCGACATACATCCGCAAAATATATATATATATATATATATATATATATATATATATATATATATATATATATATATATATATATATATATATATATATATATATATATATATATATATTATATCTATATATATATATATTATTATATATATATATATATATATCTATATATTATATATTTTTCTCTATCTCTATATTTTATTTTTTTTCTTTTTTTTTTTTTTTTTTTTTTTTTTTGGAAGTATTTGAAATATGCAAGCGCATGACAATCAATACAGTTGGCATACCTTGTGAACACCAGCGAGAACAACAAAAGGAACCGCATGCCTGCGAGCCAGCACTCCTCCATTTGCCATGACAGCATGAGCTCCAACTATTACCTGATTGTGATTTCGAAGAGAGTGAGTATACAATCATGTAAAATATGACCATCGTCATATTGTCAACTGCCTCATCTGCCAATGCATCAGGACTAATAAGGATATTGTATCCTTGGTCCTGGGGTCCATATCACATTCTTCACTGCTGACGAGAATGATGTGCTAGTAATCTTGCTACTACCAATAATGAATAATTTAATCTCAGTTCTTCCATATCGTGATTTCCACGTAATGCATTGCAAACAGTCTGTATCAAGATGCTCCTTTCCCGACAGCATTACTCAAAAATAACCTACAAAAGACTTGGAAACATGTAGAAACGATTGCACAAACGTACCATGTTCACACGAGATATCATAGCAAAGATAGCTGAGTCCGTGACAACAGTTGTTTGAAGCCCTCTCTCAGCAAGTTATTTCGAAAGTATATGTCCCTGGTACCTGATCAAACAATCAAAGCAAAAAAACGGTTCAACATAAAAAAGGTCCTTTCCGTCTACGAATTCTCATTTCACGTTTGGATTTTCTAGTTCAATAAATCTAATCGATCACGAACTTATGCTTTGTTAAAAAGGCCAGAAAACACATCCTTAGCAGCGACATACTCTGGAGCGCCTTCCGCAATCACAACTTGAAAAGATCTCTTCTTCTTAGCCTCCAAAAGAAATTGAAGTAGTGATCGTGACCGCCCAAGCGTCAATATCACCTCACTGCCAACAACAGCCAGGATATCAGACAACCTAGCGAACCAGAGTTACAAACATTTGCAGCAGTTGGAAATAAGTAATCAGTATTCAGAGTCTAGGGTTTCATGTCGAAGTAAAAAACTGCGAAAACGTAGCGCTCTAATGGAATAGCAGAATTTAACTGTAATTCTAAAAATGCTCTTAACACCCTATTAAAAACCCCAAAAACCACCACTCTTAAATCATTAGATATTGAATTAAAATTCATGTTGCAAATCATATAATCTCTCTAGAAGGAAAATATCCAACGTACCTTTCAAAAGCAAAAGTGTATTGGAGATACCTCAGCTCTTGGCAAATTTGTTTCGAAGTTGGGCGATCGCTAGGGTTGGCATGCCAACATGCTTCAATCAATGTCTTCAGTGCTGAAGGACACTGTGGTGGCAATTCTGGACGCTCACCATTCAAGACCGATTTCTCAATTCGAGGTACTGCCACTTGAGAAAAAGGCACTTCTCCCGTTAAAATCTCATTGCACAACAACCCAAAACTATAAGTTACATCATTTTTCATCGGATACTTCAAGATGCCAGGATTTGTCACTGGGTTTATCACAGCAAAATTTTGACATGCCCGGGGGTATGGCTTTCCAACTACTTGACTTGCTCGATACAATCAGAGATTGCAAGGCGTTCAACAAATTTTGTTTATCGAGTCCAGCTTCCTTAGCAACAGCACGCTCTACATCCTCTCTCAAGCTCTCAAGTTGTGTCGCGTTCAAATTGTTGCTATTGTCTGGAAGCACGGTGCATGTCAACTTCAAATAAAATCCCAGTGTAGACACTATTACCGAAGGAGCTGGCGCCACATTTTTTTACCCACTCTTTGCTGCAGCAATCTTCTATGAACCCTTTAATTTGGGTAGCCAACAGCAGGAGGAGCCTCAGAATTCCAAGCTTGCCTGACGACTGGCAGCAGACCTCAAAGGCCAGTTTCAGTTCGCAATCTAGATATTGACATCGACGTTGGTCCATTTTCACTCCAGTGGAATCAAGTAATCGGCCTGAAGTAATCTGTTGCACATGCTCCATACATTGTTTTATTTTGTCCAAATACCATTCTGGCGGCGGAGCTGGAACCGTGACCTCTGACTTGAGATCCCCTGTGACACATGAATGCACAAGTCTTGTGTCAATAGCTTGCAACTTCTATTCCAGATCATGGCATATCAAAACACTCGGATGATCAAATGACATATGCAACTATGAATGTCAAGCAGGTATTAGAACCAACCCTATCCTCCATAACTTTACTGTCACAATCTTCATTGCAATGCTACGTCCACTTAGAGTTGGAAAAATGCTTTGTACAGGGAAACTTTGAAAATGATATGTATACAACAGAATTGGTAGGATTTAAGTCCAACAATGACGGAATTGAATTAGCAAGTACATGTTAATAGAGCAGTACTGTGGACGATGATATGATCACTGTGTTAGCATATTGTCATCACTCTTAAGTAACAGAGACATGCATACTTGAAGAAAGGCTCAAAATGGTCCACCTATATGTTAGCATTCCCACTATCCAAGTAACAATGCTTAGTTCGTAGAGAAGATGGCAAAAGTGAAGGAGCTTGCTAAGGGAACCGTTAAGGGAATCTGAGGGTCGGATCTCAAGCATTTTTCTATGATGCATGATATGGAAACTAACTCTACATATCATCCTCTTTCACAAACTAATGGACAAGAAATCGAATAAGTCGATAACGCGGGGGACCAAGGTACTAGAAATATCATAAATGGTGAAATGAGGAGTTTTGAAAATGAATGTACGTGCAAACCATGCATGATGTACAGACTACGGTGAGATTAAGTTAAGTGAAGGCACATACCAAGCAGGAGAGAGTATTTGATACGCCTGAGTTGTTCACAAACTCTAGACATATATGGCCGCTCATTGGGTTCATGGTGCCAACACAACTCAATCAAACTCCTCTACTCCTCGGGACATTCCGGTGGCAACCTTGGCCGTTCTCCTGCCTTCACCTTCTCCTTCACATATCTTGGGATACTTATATCTTTAAAGGGCACTTCACCTGTGACGATTTCAAAACAGAGCATCCCGAAACTGTAGACGTCACTCTTGCGTGGATGCAATTTATCGCGTTCCCTTATTTACTCCATCCCTACTCCAATCAATTCTGGAGCTATGTACCTCGATGTACCAGTATTGGATGTCATATGGGTACAAGCCATGGTACTTTCCTTGGTCTTGGAAAGCCCAAAGTCCGCTACTTTTGCACAAACATACTCAATGTCATCATCCTTGGACCTCCTGACCAGAACATTCTGGGACTTCAGATCTCGGTGGGAAACTCCTTTCTCATGGATGTAATCCACTCCTTCTGCTATCTGGAGCATGGTGTCACATGCTACCGAGATGCTGAAAGGGAGCATCCGAGGCTTTAGCCTTTCCGCCATCAGGTCGGTCAGGTCTCCATCGATCAGCTCCGTGACAATTGCGGACGACTTCTCACCTTTCCAATAGCCAAGAATGGATAGAATACTGGGATGAGACAGCGTTGCTAACAAGGATATTTCCCTCTCGAAATCATCAAATTCACTCAGTTCCAGGAATACCTTTTCTGCAACTATAACTGATCCTAACCACTCTGATTTGTACACTGTGGCAAAGCCTCCCTTGCCCAACTCCTGTAATCGACGGAGATCTTTACCGTCTACTTTCCACGCCTTCAAACTTAAGGATCTAGCTGGACCTGAAGTTGACACTGCCTGGCTTGCATCCAATCTGTTCATGACCATGGTAGCCAGCTGAAAATTTCGATCTGCTTTGCTTGACGTACATATTGATGTGATGAGAGACTGAACAATGTATCTAACAGCGTAGCTTAAATTGAAAAAAGCCTCAAGGAGATTGCATCGACCACCGAGACTCACAGCTTGCAATTGGCCACCGAGACTCACAGCTTGCATCGACCACCGAGACTCACAGCTTGCATCGACCACCGAGACTCACAGCTTGCAATTGGCCACCGAGACTCACAGCTTGCATCGACCACCGAGACTCACAGCTTGCATCGACCACCGAGACTCACAGCTTGCAATTGGCCACCGAGACTCACAGCTTGCATCGACCACCGAGACTCACAGCTTGCATCGACCACCGAGACTCACAGCTTGCAATTGGCCACCGAGACTCACAGCTTGCATCGACCACCGAGACTCACAGCTTGCATCGACCACCGAGACTCACAGCTTGCATCGACCACCGAGACTCACAGCTTGCAATTGGCCACCGAGACTCACAGCTTGCATCGACCACCGAGACTCACAGCTTGCATCGACCACCGAGACTCACAGCTTGCAATTGGCCACCGAGACTCACAGCTTGCATCGACCACCGAGACTCACAGCTTGCAATTGGCCACCGAGACTCACAGCTTGCATCGACCACCGAGACTCACAGCTTGCAATTGGCCACCGAGATTCAACCACCGAGACTCACAGCCTCGGTTGGAAGCTTGCAGCTCTAGTATATATTGGCCTCACCTGATCTCACACAATCATCTCTCTGTCGCAGACGCGGAGGGCTTCTCCGCACAAGTTGTTGCGTCGACGACGACGGAGGAGGTACTATTTTGCTCGATTGCACTGCGCCACATGTTTGTAGTAATTGCAGTTGCGTTTTCGGCTGGACTTTGTGTTGTGTGTTGTGTTGTGTTTTGTGTTGTGTTGTTATGTTAGACGCTGATGGTGCTTGCATCGGAAGCGTGACAGCGAGGGTTCAGCTGATTCATGTTCAGCTTGTTTTACGCAATCATGGACCGAGGGTATGAGTTTAGGGAGAGACTGTGGAGAGGTTTGCACCGATTGCAGAGTCGTTCGTTGTGATCTATATCAAGTCGAATAGATCAACTTCGTTTCAGTTGTGCGTGGCCGATGTTTTGGCCAGCGTAGTACGTTTTTGTTGGTACCAAACCCTTTTCTAGGTGCCGAGGCCGGTAAGGGAGCCAGCTTGCTTCGCTTCTAATTGGACTTTGTTTGCGTCAACCTAGTTGGTTCATATTGTTGAAGAAAAACAGAAAACTTTGGGAGATATCTAATCGACTTGGTCAATTGGCCTGTGCAGGGAGCTATCCAGAGCGGGTGCTGAAGTCTACTGAGAGGTGTGCAAGCAATTTCATCCGCGAGCAGAAGGTGGGACCGCACTTATAGGACTCAATATAATTTAACGATGATGTTGTGTTTGTTCCGCGGAATAGCATAGGTGGCATTTCTCGTAAATTGCTTGTCTCCAATTCTGGAAGAATCGAGAGTTCACATACATGGACTGCTGTTTGTTTCTGGCCTTTGTGAGTCAGAGTCAATAGCTTCACCACAGTTCGATCTTGCAGTGATATCGGTAGTTCGTGTGTGACAACTTCTGCTGGCCTCGGAGTCTCTTGTAAGACTTGAACTAAGTTGTAGCAAGCGTCCAGGTTTCACGAGGTTGGAATGTACATGACTCCATATAACCATCAATGCAAACCATTATGCAAGTTTCTTAGTTTCATCTCATTTATATTATGTTCTATGTATCATTGAATGTGCAGAAAGGGCGCTATCGACACTCTCTATGGCGGACCAACCTGATCTTATGGGAATCACTGGACTTCCTGAAGAACCCGTGCTGAAACAATTATGGCACGCTATCTTGGAACCTGTGAGCCAGGAGATGCTGTGGGAGGCAATGGAGTCACGAGAAAAGTTGCCGGTGGAGAAGTTGGTGAATCTGATGGCCCTCCGCGCCTCATCCAAGAAGTTTTGTCAACTGGTGGACAGTACAGCGGAGGGAGCTTCACTCAGGTTGGCAATCCACTTTGCCAAATCTGAAGGTCTCACTCTTGAGATTGGGAGAAAAGCCCTCCTCATCAAGGTGTACACACACTACATTGAGAACTTGATGCTCCTTCTTGACGAGATGGAAGTCAATACTTGCCCTCATGGTTCAGCATGGTTGACAACACCACTTCGGGATTTATCGATTGAGCAACTGGTGGAGCTGAGGAATCATCTCGCAGAGGCTAGAGCTGGACAATTTACTCATCCATCTAATACACTGAAGAGATTTCCCATTCAGAAGTATGTTCCTCCTCCTCCAGGAGACACTCGGGAGGAATGGGGATTCCTGTGCTTCGCAGGTGGTTTTCCAGCAACGTAGTCTTTCCAATGAAAATTAGGCACTTGTTAGGAACTCAGGTTGAATAGACAAAAGGCAGTCTAAATAGATATTCGCACTTATAAGGTCTAGATCTAATAGTTGCCTAGTGGATCATTGATGGCAGAGCAGTTGCATCCTTTTGTCGACACGTCATATTTGTTACACCTACTTAGTATGCAAAGTTCAATATGATTTTAGAACCGTACGGAGAAGCTGGAATTTTGGAATTTTCACTCTTTATGAGTAACAGTTCGTTCTCATAACAGAAAGCTACATTCATAAGATCATGTTTTCCATTTCCAGCACTTGATTGAAGAGGCCAATCATAGGCATTCCAAGTTTGCATGCAGCAAGCGCTCGGCACACAACAAAAATTTGAAGTTTAAGCGCAAATCTTCTTCACGCCCAATAGGCAATTTAAGGTTGCGAAAGTTACACCATCTGGAGTAATAACTGGAGTACCAAAACTGCTGATTGTCGGGATTCCTATACACTCAGTAGGAAATGAGTGATTTCTTGGCACTAGTGGAAACAGACTTCACGTACACCGGAGTAGTACACCAAAAAACGTGTTTAGTGTTCATCTTAGATTGGTAACCCACTCTGATTGGCACATTCCAAGTTTCGGTGTAGAAATTGGGTCACACTGTTGACATCTTGAGAAAGCGGAATAATGCCTTCCCTTGGTCCAATGAGAGGCCAAGATATTTTAAGTTCGTGCTCTTTACCCCGCTCCTGGGAATGTATACTGGTTCTAAGTTCCAACGCTGGTAATTCTGAGGGCAGTGGCCAGTTGGCGCTGAACCTCGTCAGCATTTTCATCCATCGTTGCATGCCCTTCCGTGTTGCAAGCTAGGGTTTCATGATTGCTAGGTCAATTCGGTGGCGCACAGGACTAGAGAGAGATCGAGAGTGAGAAAGATATTGTTGGTTTACACGCTCTCCTGTCGGACTGGACCTTGTGGTGCGGTGGTGTGGAAGTCGGAGTGGAGTACTGTCAAGGTGCTGGAGAGAAGTCGATGGAGCAGGAGAGTAGTCAGCGATTGCAAGTCGAAGGCGAAGTCCAAGGTGGCGCGATACATTGTCAAAATGAAGCTGTGTGCATGCTCAGTTGGTGATGAGGTTTACAGGTGATTTGGTTTACAGATGATTTCATGTGTTTTGGAGGTGGAGCTTAGTAATGGGGTTTACAAGTGATTTGGTTTACAGATGATTTCATGTGTTTTGGAGGTGGAGCTTAGTAATGGGGTTTACAAGTGATTTGGTTTACAGATGATTTCATGTGTTTTAGAGGTGGAGCTTTGTGATGAGGTTTACAGGTGATTTGGTTTACAGATGATTTGGTTTGTAGATGATTTGGTTTGTAGATGATTTGGTTTACAGATGATTTGGTTTACAGTTTGGTTACAGTTTGGTTTACAGATGATTTGGTTTACAAATGATTTCATGTGTTTTGGTGTTCATGTGATGAGGTTTACAGGTGATTTGGTTTACAGATGATTTCATGATTTGATTTACAGACCAATGTGTTCATGTTTTCAACAGGGAGATCGAGAGATGCTTATTCAGATGAAGAGGGCGGCAGCTGATCGGTGACGATACAATGCAACGATGCAACTAGAACAGGTTTATGTCCTGGTATATATAGGGTAGAATATGTCCACGTGGCGGAAATGAAAGTCCCGGTCTTCAATCAACTCGGGTATCCAAAACGATGGTGCCAAAGCCGGATATATAATGGGCAGATAACCGTGGTCATCAACCCAAATATAACCCAAAAATAACCCAAAAATATACCAATAAAAGTTACCATGGTCGAGATTACCCCAGTCAAATTCCTCACTGTACCACTGGATGAAGACTGCTACTTACACCACATCCATCCACAAATTTACATTACCGCTGTAAAGTTTAACTAAGGAGAAACAGTGGGTCCCAAGATCGAATCTCGACCCAAACTGAGCCACTCCAACATTAGCAATTTCATGTGCACTATTACACCAAAGCAAAACAATGAACACCAAAGCAAAACCCCTCAGACCACACCAAACTTCAGTGTACTTTTCAGTGTATGTACCAGCACGACTAATGCTGCTATAAAATAGCATTTTGTCGACGCACAAAGCTGAGAGTTGGAATGGATTTAACTTATAGTTATCACTTTCCTACAAAACCTTGGAGACACTACTTTTTGTTTCAATGGATAACACAAAGCTTCTAAGCTTGGAGTTGGAATGGATAACACAAAGCTTCTAAGCTTATAGTTTTTTCAATTTCTGTGTGTCTTTTTTTATATATACAACTTCTAATTTTAATCAATCAGCCTCAAATGAAATCAATGTGCCTCAAATGTAAAAGAGGGTTTCTAGGGTGTAGGGTTTATAGGGTATAGGGTTTCTAGGGTCTAGGTTATATGGTTTGAGGTGCAGGGCTTTTAGTAGGTTGCATGAATTGGAGGAATGGTTGCTTGTTTTTAAAAATATCATGTTAACCCCTAAAGGACCAGGAAAGCGAAAACTGTTTTTGGCTGCTGTTTCGGGCAGCCTAGATGAAGAGGTTAAAAGTAATATTTTTGTCTAAATTTTTTATTGGATGCTTCCTTTACTGCAATGTGTACGTGGTAAAATTTTCAAAGCCAAATTCCTATTTTAGACCCTTCATCTAGAAATTTTAGGTTTCAAGTCCAAAACGGGCAGTTTCAAATTAGGTTTTTTTTATAAAAAGAAAATAGAAATATGTTTATAACCAAATCACTACTCAAAATCCAAAGTGACCCAAGTCAAAAAGTTTACCAATTTTACAAGGGCAGCCTCCAAAAATTACATGAACAAGCTTCAAAGTTTTTTGTAATTTTACATTTTTTCCTTTCAAAAATTGTCAAAATTTGAGATGTAGGAATTTTCCAAATTTTGTTTTTTCTATAATTCACAAACTCATGGATGTAACTTTTAACCGTTCACATTTTCAAAAAACCAAAAATAATTAACGTTATTTAAGTTTTACCATATTGTGGTTTTTGTACCTTCTTCAAGAAATTAATTTGCATGAAGGCCAAAAAATCAAAATGAGTCTCCAAAATTTTGCACGAAGGTGCCCAAATTAGTTACCTACATGGAAAAAAATATGAGCAAAATGTTTGGGCTAACAAACATCAAGTCTCCCTTGGCACCATTTAGACTAGGCCTTCACGACAATGCCAAAAAAAAACAAAACAGTGAACTTTGATTGTTATAATCTCACAAATGGTCAGGATCCAACGGTTGAAATTTGACAAGGTGTAAGTGAAGATAGTAAGGTTGAAGATCTTACGGTTGGAAATACCATAAAATCATATTTTATAGGAAACATACATCAATTTCCATAAGGTGGTCGAAATCTGCAGTTTTCGGTTTTGGAGGTGCGAAAACACCTTGGTCCTTTTGGGGTTAAAATCACTTGGAACATTATTTAAAATCACTCTAATATGGTTTTCATCTCTTTATTTATTCACCATTGTTTGTTAAGATCATTTAATGATAATTTTTATTTTATGTATTTTATTTAAATGTTCATTTTTTTCAATTGCTTCTTTGAATTGATTAATTTGTTTTTTTAATAAAAATTAATAATGCCCATTTTTCGTTTGCATCTTTTAATTGATCCATTTGTATTTTCGTATTAATTTATCCCTTTTATATTTTCAATTGCTTCATTCTAGAGTAAAATTTGTTGTTTTAATATGAATTTTTTTATTATTTTTTTAATTTTTTTTTCATTTGCTTCTATTAATTGATTACCTAGTTTTTTAATATGAAGTTTAATCACTTTAATTTTTTTATTTGCCTCTTTTAATTGAATAATTTGTTTTTTAAAGTACAACTAATAACTTTTATTTTCTCATTTGCATCTTTTTATTGAATCATTTGTTTTTTAAAGTACAGCTGTACAACTAATAATTTTTATTTTCTCATTTGCTTCTTTTGATTGATTATCTTGTTTTTTTATATGAATTAATTACTTTTATTATTTCAGTTGTTTCATTTAATTGAAAAATTAGCTTTTTAATATGAATTTATGAGTTTTATTTTTTTCATTTGCTTCTTTTAAATGAATCATTTGTTTTTTAATGTACAACTAATCACTTTTATTCTTTCTTTTGCTTTGTTTAATTGAGTTATTCGATTTTTTTTGTCTAATTAATCACTTATTCTTTTTTTTTCACTTGTTTCTTTTAATTGAGTTATTTGTGATTTATCGTCTAATAAATCACTTTTATTTTTTCATCTGCTTCTTTTTATTCAATTATTTGTTAGTGATTTCCTTCTCAAATGAGAGTGCCTCCGAATCGGAAGAAGCAACCTCCTCTCAGTGGTGTTGCACATATCTTCAAAATTGTGCACTCATTAATCCGTAAAGAAAGCGTACGATAGAGCTTGGAGGACCACCGATTAGCTCCAGACTGCAATTATTCTCCACACTTAATTAGCAATACGTGGTCTAGTTGATCTCCTCGGTTGTTGCGCTGACGGTCGAAACTGGTGGGTTGGTGTTGTGCACAGGTCCGTAAATTTCTTCATCTTACATTCTATCTTTGGCTTTTTAATGGTTTAATGGTTTAATGGCTTTTCATCTTACGTTTTCTTTATGTTTTATGCAGCATTTCCGAACAATTGGACTCAAATTTTTGTTTTGATTATTTTAAGATCTCTAATTAAATTTTTGAAATGCTCTATTTTAATTGATTGTCCGATTCCCGGTTTTTTACTACAATTAAAAGACCATTTTATTGATTATTTTTTAAAACAATTAGAAGTCCATTTCAATAAATGATTAATTGTCCAATTGCACATTTTTTTTACAATTAGAAGCAGATTTTATTGAATATTATATTTTTTTCAACTAAAAAACCAATGGCCCATTCTATTGAATATTTTGAAAAATATATATTAAAAGTCCATTTTATTGAATGATTAATTGTCCAATTCCCGGTTTTTCTTACAATTAAGTGCTCATTTATTGAATGTATATATTTTTGAACTAAAAGCCTGTTTAATTAATTTTATTTATTTTTTTTACAATTAAATTACCATTTTATTGAATAATTAATTGACCAATTCCCAGTTTCTATTTACAATGAAAAGCTTGTTTTATTGGATATTATTTTCCCATTAAAAGCCTTTTTATTTTCACCACAACACGTTTTTTAATATTGATTAGTGATTCATGTTTGAACATGCTTTTGACTTGGAAACTACTAATATATTATATTCCCAATAAAGCCCTTTTATTTTAACCTCTCTTCGTTTTTTAATATTATTTAGTTTAATTCATTAATCACTTAATCCAATGAAGTTAGATTTTTAATCTTGATTTTTAATTTTTTAAATTTAATTTTTAAGTTTTTAAAAAAATTGGCCAGCACTGTTTACACTGTCGCTGCCGAGGATCGAACCCGGGCTGCCTCTGGCATCGTTTTTTAGTATTATTTAGTTTAATTCATTAATCACTTAATCCAATCAAGTTAGATATTTAATCTTGATTTTTAATTTTTTAAATTTAATTTTTAAGTTTTTAAAAAACTGGCCAGCACTGTTTACACTGTCGCTGCCGAGGATCGAACCCGGGCTGCCTCTGGCATCGTTTTTTAGTATTATTTAGTTTAATTCATTAATCACTTAATCCAATCAAGTTAGATATTTAATCTTGATTTTTATTTTTTTAAATTTAATTTTTAAGTTTTTAAAAAACTGGCCAGCACTGTTTACACTGTCGCTGCCGAGGATCGAACCCGGGCTGCCTCTGGCATCGTTTTTTAGTAATATTTAGTTTAATTCATTAATCACTTAATCCAATCAAATTAGATTTGGCACTGTTTACACTGGCGCTGCCGAGGATCGAACCCGGGCTGCCTCCGGCACAGGTGGGGGCGCTACCAAAACTGGAAATCCCTCTCCGGGTTCGCAACCCTCAGTGTACTTGTCACTGACTCGCCCTCCCGCTCTCCAGGCACCCAGGTGCAGTCCAACTACTTTGATATCTACCCCGCGTCTCACTAAATTTCATATAAATTCTGCAAACATTTACTATTGAATATAACAAGCTAGCCTTTTATATAAAATAATCGTTAATCTTTTTTCAATTTAATTAGTATCCTTTGTACGAAAAAAATAACATTAATTATGAGTACAATTTTGAATGTAAAATTTATATTGAATCTCTATGAATTGCATATAAAGTTTGCATGAGATAAATCTTAAAATTGCACATGAATCTACTTCTACATGTTAAATTTAGGAGGTGGAATTTTTAATATTTGTAGATTTGGGACTGAGTACTAATGTAGTTACAAGGTAGATTTTGAGTTGGAGAAATGAGGGAATATGGTGGATTTAGAATCAGTGAAGTGTAAACATACGGTAGATTTGCAGTCCATAAAACACGTATAAATGTACATTCCATATTCATGCAATGTAATAATGTGGCAGATGTATAATGAATCAAATGTAACAATAGAATAGATTTAAAAGGTAAAAAATACATGCTACTAAGGAGAAGTTATATCTAATTGAGCTGGATTCTTCAAATCTTAATCCGGATCCTTTCACTCCTGAGTCCATCACGTACACCGCATCAATCCAGCGTAGATTTCTGCAGAAGAAGCCCGAATCAAATTCTCAAGGCTTAGTTTGGGGCGCCACGCTGGCTGCCAGTTCACATGTGCACATCATTGCTGAGATCGCGAACAACAGAGTATGTGCTATGAACATTGGAAATTGCTACACACGTGGTATTTTGGAACCTGGCTTATCAGGCGATCAAGTTCCTAGATTATCACTGCACAATCAGTATACCGAAAATGCAAACAGTTAGCCATGTCCGTGAAACTTGCCAGAGGTTATTAGAAAACCCGAAATCAAATTTCAGAACTAAAAACTCAGATTAGGCGAAGACGCTTCCAGAGAGCAATATCAAGTCTGATCATGCAAAGAGGATTGATAAGTAAGGGTGAAGCCAAACCTGCTACTGCGAATAAGCAAATTGTCAGGCTTAAAGTCCCTACGAATGAGATTAACTTTGTGCATACTTTCCAGCATATGTAACATTTCAATGGTCTAAAAAATGCATAGAGGCTCATCCATCAGTTGGCCTTCACCTAGATAAGAATTCCTTCACTTAGATAAGAATTGATAACGTCCTGCAATTCAGCAGATCCATGCCACTATTAGAATAAAACAGGCTGACCTTCAGCGTAGGTGTTTGACTAATACAATATTCCTTGGTTATCAACTTTCAAAAATACGAAGTAGATCATTCTTGGAGGGTTCCATAAGGACCAAAGTCGCACTCCATGAAGCTACAGTCCGCATAAATATATATACTTTGAGCAGATCCATACGAGCATCTCTGCAACCTAGTTCAAGTCTGTCCACGCTGAGATCCAAGAAAAGGAAAGAGAAAAACACTCCAAGAACTTTAACCTCGCACACAAGTGTTCACCCTCAGAGCTCCTTTCTGGACTCCTGTTACGTTCTGAATTTTCAGAACCCATAATGCTTTCAGACTAAAAAACAAAGATTTCAAAATAATGGAACCTAGAAATCTCTGTTAAGTACCTCCTCAGAAGGAATCTGCATATCTAGCTGATGATATATGTAAAACTCCCAGGGGCATGGCGGCTTCTGTACCTGAGGCAGAACTCAAGCAACATTGACTACAAGCTTAGCAAAATCAGACTACTAGCTTAGCTCCATCCCTTTCAATCACTGTGCATGACCGTACTAGAGTGAGGAACCACATCCAGCTCAAGATTCATTAGCTTGCAAACCAATAACCATGACTACTGCGAGTACATTGCCAGGGTGATCTTCACATCAAATGTGGCTACCGACTTCTCCGCGGAATACTTCATCTGATAGGTACCTTCCTGCAAAACACGAACACAAAAGAAAAATCACACTTCCTGTCTCTCAAACACAACAAGTGCTTTCAACTTGGAGTAAACTGTTGGAGTGTTAACCCCAATACTTAAGAGAATGGTTCAATGAATCATAATTTGAGACTCCAGGTGATTTACCATGAGTGTGCCTAGAAAACTAGATCTCATGCTGACACCTTCATCGAAGGATATAAGAAAACTCGTGTCAGAAGTCACATCATGTTATGCGAAACCTCATCAATCTAGTTCTGAAAGCATGGAAAGCTTCTGAGGTGAAAATGTACCAGACCACCGAGACTCACAGCTTGCAATAGATTCAACCACCGAGACTCACAGCCTCGGTTGGAAGCTTGCATCTCTAGTATATATATGTCGTGCAGTTCTAGTCATGTATCACCACCTCAGATGTCAGTCTCGGGATTCCTTCACTCAGTCTGAGTATGTCGTGTGGCCTGCCTGTGTCACTTTTGCTCTCACGTCGTCCGCTACCTTTCTCTGAATTCATGTCCAGAGTTGTGCAACCCTACCCCCGCATTGTTCATGCTGTTCTAGTACTTTAAATTCCGATTTTCTGAGCATCCTTTGGCACTCTGGTTTTGCGTTGCTTACGCTCTCGTCGCTGCGTATGGCCTCTCTTACCTTGCTGTCACTGATGTTGTTTTTTCCCCTTCTCTTTTTTCTACTTTACTGTTCCGCTTAATTCCAACGTGCATACTGTCTATACTTACATGACAGTCCTCGCCACCAAGCATCCGAGTGCTAAGTCGATTGTCTCTCTCTGATGCGCAGTGCTTCAGATGGCTTCCTGGGAGTGCGTGGTGCGAGACGGTGTTCTTGATGTGCTCCTACGCCAGATGACGACGGTAGAGTGTTCGTGGGATTTCCAGCCCCGCGGTGAACTACCCACATGGCTGCAAACTGAGTGCTCGATAGAAGATGTGGAGAATGCCGCAGAAGCGAGCCCACTGTGGAAGGAATTCGTCGTCGCGAGCCCCGAGTATGCAGCTGTACGACTTGCTCGTTGGGAGTATACACAGGAGACGGGCGTCATCTGGCTCCCATACAACGAGTATGTTGTGAATGGAGTGCTTCAGAATTGGGCGTTGTTCTCCCGGTCCTGGATCATGCAGACTCCGATCGCGTGCCCCCGCCTGCGTCTCCAGCCGCTGGGCTCTCTGTCCGAGCCAGAACTTCTCCGTCTGCGTACCTTGTTGTGGAACCCGGGAAATCGTCTCATTACTTCCTTTGACGCTGCACCCCTGGCGCCCGCACCGAACATATGGGTGTGCCAGAAGCAGCGCATGTAGGACCTCTCCGTGTCAGTGAGTGTCTCTCATGTGTAACATGCTTGCTCCTTTTTAAATTTCGTTACCTCGTCATTTCTTACGTACTTGTTCTCTGAACATGTATGTGTTGCATTACGTTGAAGCACAGATGTGGGCAGTAGTTGTAGAGGGTGTTGTGCAGATTGTTTCCATGTACTCTGCGGGTTTTGACTGCACTGCTCTGTTGGAGAGCTCGAGGATTTCAGATATTTTTATTTCTATTTTTTTTTTCGTTTTAGTTCAGCATGTAGTTTTTGGTGCAGACTGCTACGTCTGAGTCCTGCTTATCAAAGTTAAGAATCCGCTATCCTCGTGGTTCCTCTTAACTGTGCGTCATGTACCTTTTGTGCCAAGAGCGTAATACATATTGTTCTTTTTGGATATCACTCTTATTTTCTCGTTTATTACTTGCACTTCTGTAAATTGGCTTCTGGCATCAGTGTATTCCGATTGTGATGGCGTGACGTCTGTTCCATGCTCATTGTGTAAATGGTGAATGTCATTGTACAATTGTTCTTGGTGACTCTTATTGCATTTCCTCACTGTTCACTTTTATTGATTGAGTGTACTTAACGTTAAGTTAATTTAGCGAACAATTGTAGACAAATATCTTCGACTGGAGCTTAGTATTTTAAAACACATGCTAAGTCATGTAAAGTGAGAAGCAATGTTGTAAGCATGATCACCAGGTTACGAGTCTCCAACCATTCAAGAACGACTTCCAAAAGCCAGCCGAGTACGAACTGATATCTAGGATATCCAACATCGCTCCTACTACCTCCTTTTTCACAAATGAGACAGAAGATTGCATAAGCCTAGCTAAATGTAAGTCCAGTACAATCATAACTTTTAACGTCTTCCTCATCAGAACCGAGATCAACTACGGCAGTTTTGGCTTTCTTCTTCGATTTATCCTTCACAGCAATTTTCTCTTTCCCTGGACACCTTCTCTTCTTCGGATTCTCCTTTACAATTGCTTGGGCAACACCCTCTTCTTTGTTCAACACCCCATTGTCTGCCTTGAAGTTAACATATACATGTCACTTGTAGACGTCGGCTCTTACAAGTTCCAAGACCTACATAGAACCATGGGTCCTCGGAGCTTAACATGTGAGACTCGTCCAACATATGTGATGCCCGTCTCGCTTGCAACTAGCTATTGCAATTCATGTCCAAGGTCAGCTCAGTGCTCCATAATCCACTGATGTCGGCTTGTACTGGAAGAACGAAGAAGGTTGCAGAAAGTATTGACTCCGAAGACTGAGCAGTAGGAGATGCTAGAGCATAAGGAGAGTGATGAATTGTTATTGCAGGTGCATCGTTCCGTTGATAGATTAGTTAGTTGCAAAGCAGCATAGATAGATTAGTTAGTTAGTTAGTTTCGATGATAGTCGTTAGTCAGTATAACGTTCATCCTAAACTCTGTCTTCACCTCCGACGTACTTAGTGTCTGTGTGCGATGTTGACGCTGCTGTTTCCCCATTGTAGTTTTCTTTCAAATTAGTGTCATATTGAGCATCCGCTCTTGGCCATGGCTGTGTGTACGAGTCTGTTGTTCTTAGAATGAGTGTGTGAAATGCAATAGGTTCCCATGGTCCAAGGTCCCCATGTAGAAAGGCTGTTTTGATATCAAACTGTATCAATTCACAGTCATTTGCTGCAGCAAGAGAGAGTATCGTCCGAATGCTGTCAGCTTTAGCAGTTGGGGCAAAGGTCTCGTCATAGTCCAATCCAAATACTTGAGAGAAACCTTTGGCTACCAAGCGAGATTTGAAGCGATCAATAGAACCATCGGATTTAACTTTGATTTTGAAAACCCACTTATTTTTAACAGTTTTCCTCCCAGGAGGAAGTGTGACCAGATCCCATGTGCCATTGTGGATAAGAGAATTAATCTCATCGTCCATGGACAATTTCCATTCCTGTGCATGTTCAGATAGTAACGCTTCTTCAACGGTAAGGGGCTCTGAGGGTAGAAGAGACTGATAAGTCGATAAAGATTTGCCAGGAGTGGAAGTTGCCAGGAAAGAGGTTGAGGAAGGTTGATCAGTAGGAAGAGTCTGACTATATAAATCATGAAGGCTCTTTGTTTTGAGTACTGGGTTTAAGAGATCAGGAGAATCTGCAGGAGTTGATGATGGTGGAACATGGGAAATACTCCCACTAGGATGATAACTTCCATTGCTTCGCAAATCTTCACTGCCACAAGCACTCCCACTGAAACAAGGAGTTCCGATACATGCTTCATCGGAATCATCTCCACATGTCGAAGACACAGGTTCTTTGGATAGCACATCTTGTTCTGGTATGGGTAATTCAGAATTCACCATCAATGGTGATGTCTCATGTAGTGAATTAATACTCACAGGTAAGCTCCCACTGAAAGTTGCGCTCTCACCAAGTTGAGTATTACAAGAGTCAGAGCGTGCTCTTAAATCAGGTGAGTCATTTCCAAGACTCTGAGAGTCTGTCGAAATAGAAACAGAGTTTTCCAAATCCGTATGAATAAAGGAAATTGGGAAGAGCTCATCAATTGAAACAACATCTGGTTCGAAGAAAGAATGACGGGATAGGGTACTATCCTCATCAAAAATTACATCTCGGCAGACAATAAGGCGCTTCTTCTCAAAGTGCCAGAGACGATAGCCCTTGCTCGAATTGCTGTAGCCCAGAAACATGCACTCACGTGTCTTACTGTCAAGCTTTTTTCTGATAGCATTCGGAACATGTGCATAAGCCATACTTCCAAATATTCGGAAATGTGAGACGTCTGGTACTTCACCTGTCCACTTTTGTAGAGGTGTCAAGTTGTGGATGACTCTTGATGAAACACGATTGAGTGTGTAAATAGCAGTATTCACCGCTTCTGCCCAGAATTGTAGTGGAACCTGTCTCTCATAAAGCATGCTCCGAGTGCACTCCACAATTGTGCGATTGTCTCGCTCTGCTACAGAATTTTGCTCCGGTGTATAAGGAAGAGCAGGAGTGGATGTGTTATTCTGTTCAATAGCGCACCTGTCCTGTGGCTGAGCAGAAAACAACCGTGCACGGCTACTTCAACAACGGAGTCTGAGTATGTGGCTGCGTGTCTTGCTGGCAAGGAGATTGTCTGGCTTCGACGTTTGCTATCTGATTTGGGAGTTTCTTTTTCAGATCCTACTCCTTTGAAGAGTGACAATCAGTCTGCAATTCGCTTGGTTCTAAATCCAGAGTTTCATAAACGGACAAAACATATTGATGTGATTTTTCATAAAATCCGTGAGATGCAAACTGCTGGGGAGATTGCTGTCTCGTATATACCAACTGATCAGCAGCTCGCTGATATTTTTACCAAACCAGTGACTCCGGAGCGATTTCTTCGACTACGATCTCTTCTCAACATCGTGAAGCGTTGAAAATCAAGTGGGAGATTTAGTTTACATGTTGTGATCTCTCAACTCTGAACGATGAGTGGGAGTATTGCAGGTGCATCGTTCCGTTGATAGATTAGTTAGTTGCAAAGCAGCATAGATAGATTAGTTAGTTAGTTAGTTTCGATGATAGTCGTTAGTCAGTATAACGTTCATCCTAAACTCTGTCTTCACCTCCGACGTACTTAGTGTCTGTGTGCGATGTTGACGCTGCTGTTTCCCCATTGTAGTTTTCTTTCAAATTAGTGTCATATTGAGCATCCGCTCTTGGCCATGGCTGTGTGTACGAGTCTGTTGTTCTTAGAATGAGTGTGTGAAATGCAATAATTGTGTTCATGAACATGGTTTCCCTCTCGTGTTATATATCCTAGATTTCCTTCATGGCTTTCTGGTACCTTGATGCACTTGCTGAAGCTTTAGGGTTCAGGCTTCATCCACCTGGATCAGCTTCCGGGGTTAACAGCCAGGTGCTTCTGGCCACATTTTTGTCGAAAGTGCAGTGCCTTGTTGACAGTCGAAAGCTGAACTTCCATGTCCTTCTATCCAATCTAGGAGATCACTCGCTTACATACTTACATTAATCCACTCGTTGGTTGGAGCCATGTCTTTGACTGGCCGCGGCCATGTCTACGTCCATGCCACAACATAGAGAATTAGTGGTACATGTGCCCTGGTTTATGATTAGAACAGAACCCGCATTCGAAGATCTGCAAAAGATTGGTCTCATTCATAGCATCGAAAGAAAATTAAGCTACAGTATTATCCCATGAAACAGAGGAGATAACCCCCTTTCCAAAATCATCTACTCACACAAAGGCGAGCTGTAGCATGATCAATAAAGCTGAAGATTATCTGAGCATCTTCGGCACCTAGGGTTCACTGCGATCAACGACTCGATATGGAAAAACAAACAGTGTGTTCGCCATTGCAATGATGATCGCCGGATCGGATCCATCACGGCACTTGAGCGAGAATGGGATCGGAGGCGAAGTTAAGCCATAACTGAGCACAAGGCAGCGAGTCCCGGATGGATGCCTTGGTAGCTTTGAGAGTGAAGGCAATCAGGGAAGGGCATCATCTACACATTTGAAACAAATTTATCGACATGTATCGTATATTTTTACTTCGACTAATGTACAATTCGGTCAGGTTTTAAGAAGCTCATGCACACACCGACAAGTAGCAATGACATAAAATGGTGGTCTTCGCTGCTGTGATCCTTCTTTTGTTTATGACTTTCGTTGCTTGCTTGCTCCTGATCAGGCGTAAGTTCTCGAGGTATTCGAGCAGTGCTTCTTGCGTGCGATCAGATTAAGGAGATTCACCTGCAAGGACGAGATTGATGATTCGAGCTACAGTCTGAGGATTCAGCTTCAGCGTGTGTGCTATTGGCGTACTGAGATGAATCTGACTGAGTTGAAGGTGATGCAATCGATCGCCGGGCTTCAAAATGACGTTTCTCTAGCTGATCAAAAGTCACATATTAATTTCAGCGTCGGTGATGCGTTTCAGTTCGTGCTCATGGCAAATTAATTGGATTTGAAGTCTGTAGAAGAGGTGGTCGTCTCTTTCTCTTTCGTTGGCGACTTCAAATTTGCAAATAGGTTTTGTCTATGCACTGACAAGGCAGACATGGCAATAGACTTTGGATTTGTAGCTCATAATTTGTTGTTTGAAATCTTTGGAAAATTCGTTCTGTTAACTTCTCTTTTAGATCAAGAGTTTAATCGATTTGGCTGCGCGGTCTTCATCTCTTTCACTGAGCTGCTGGCTGCTACAGAAAGAGGTAATGTACAATTCCATTGTTCTGGATTGTATGGTGCAGAGTTTTGCAATACCCGAAGAGAAAGGTTGAGGCTTCTGTTCTTTTCCGTTCCTTTGGAACCACCTGACCAGTACTTCCTGCCACATCTAGAAAGAGGCCAGAACACCAGCATGGCTGAGTATGAAGAGCATCAGTTTTGCAAAAGCAAGATCCCAGTAAACATGTCTAAAGATATTGCTCTATGGCTTGCCTTAAGCGCAACTGGAGGGTAATGGTTACCATCGGATGTCGCCTTGATAAGATCTTCAATTTGATTAATTTTCGTGAACAACAGGCACATAGAGAGACCACTGACCGGGAGCAGCCCAACAAGCTCCTTTACCGATACTGGAACTTCCCATTCTGGGTAAGCAAACTGTTCCCTTGCGATGCCCTGCAATCGAGTAGCACTCAGATCATGAGAAAGAAAGGAAGATATCAGCAATTACATTTAAGTTACATGCATTCAGTCCTTGTCAATGGAGGATTAAAAAGGATACAAGCAGATCAAATAAACAAGATTCGCTTATTCATGCAATGGGCAACCGCTTGCCCATTCCCTGAACAACATCCAAAACTGAGCAACGAGTACCAATCAGTGTCTGAAGTACAGTCTTTGTTTGAAATCTTCACGGTGTTCTTCAACCTGCAGGTTTCCCACACATAGAGCGTAGATAAGACACTGGCAATATTAGCGAAATTGGCAATCTCAAACTGT
The DNA here is from genome assembly GCA_014871385.1 of Ceratodon purpureus. NCBI lineage: Eukaryota > Viridiplantae > Streptophyta > Bryopsida > Pseudoditrichales > Ditrichaceae > Ceratodon > Ceratodon purpureus. Next base: position 34,481 of record CM026426.1, read on the forward strand.
AGAGGTTGGAGGATACAGATTATGGTATTGTACAGAACATGATCAAAAATGAGAAAACCCATTTCACACGTCTTTGAATGAGAACCAGACGTCCACAGCATTGCATGTCTCTTCGACAACTTGAGTATGCTGCACAATGTTCTTAACAATGGCAGCACGAACTACTTGTTCCAGAGGTACAATGCTGCTCAAACCTTCTTAACTCAAACTCAGCAACGTGCTAACTGAACAAAAGAGAGCCCCTGTATGAGAGGAATACAACATATCAAAGTCTGAGATGCAAAGTACATGTTCAACCCCGGCAGTTTCCAACCGAAGAATTCACAAACGTTTCGACATTACGCTCTACGACCATGCATTATCCATCTAGTGCAGCATTTCTATCCACATTTTAATGAGGGTTACCAAACCATGTATTGATTGTAGCATAGACTACTTTATGCTAACAACTGAGAACAGTATGCTGCTCTACAATCACAACCCTAAACCTCGAAGCACAACGTTACACAACTAGAGGTTCAAGTGGAATACTCGGGCCATGAAAGCTGCAAACAGCTCACAAGGGCTGGCTATCCTCAGCCAACGCCTCAATGATGCTAAGACAGTGATCTTGGCAAGTCTAAGACGAACTTACAAACTTCACCGCAACCTTCGGCAGCTCCAGACCTATTTTCTCCACCGGAAATTGTACAAACAAATTTGACAAAATTCCTTAAATGTGAAAACATGCGTCTCGGTTGCATGTAATCCTAAACCAATGAGAGAAACGGACAGAAAAATAAATTGGTTGAATACAAGTCCCAACCTAGGTCGCCTAACCAAGGAATCCTACTAAGTATTTCTGAAAGCCTAATCACAAACGCTATATCCAATTCCCAGGCCAGAAGGAGATGGGTCCACTACCTCTACAGCGTGCTGCAGCGCTTGTTCGCAGTGGGCAAGCCAATTCGTAGCTAATGCTTTCTTGAGCTCCAGATCGTGGAGTGGGCTCTCCAGCAACTCCAAAAACTCCCAAGTCGCGCTTTCTGATTCTTCAAACCCCTCACCCTGACCCAACTCCAGGTAGAGTGTTATCAAGAAAACAACCAACCAAAGGACAATCATTCAAATCACAACTCCGAGATCAAGTGCAGGTGTACTTGGGCAGAGGTACTGGAACTGAATGTTTGGAGAATTTGGTGCAGTCAAAGGATCTGGCAGGGCACAGCAAGCTGGTTCTGGCAGGTAACTTGGTGTGAAGCGCTCTGGAATCATGAGCTTGATGAGCTTGATGAGCTTGGTGAACTTGATGAGCTCAGAACTTCGTGTCACTAGCTGCCAGGATGACGCGCTAACTTAGAGCTCTCTAGAGCGGCAGTGGAGTGGAATGACTTCGTCACCGCTGGTCAGGACCGAAGAATCAGCATTAATTGTATAATACTGGCCCACAACAACTACAATCCTCTGGCCAACCCAGATGCCAAACCTGGTGCCAATTGGCCAAGAGTCCTCGAGTCCTCGCACAATATTCATCGGATGGGTTGGTGTCAGTCTGTCCGAACACTAGAAACGCACCCACTGCATGTCTCGCATACTTTTTCAGAGTCACTAGACTTCCTTTCAGAGAGCATCCAATCTCGTCATCCATCTCGGAACTGGGCTCTAATGATCCTCCCGAGCTTCCTACCGGAGGACCAGCAGAAGATCCCGCACTAAGTCACTCCACCTCACTCGAAGGTAGGGACTTTTACTAAGCAAAGATCCTCTTTCATCAAGTTCAAGCCTCACTCCCTCCTGCCTCCGGAGTACTCCAACCCCGCGATCGTTGGCGATGGGCACCTCCTCCTTTGAAACACTCCATCCAACTAGTTAGCATCATCCTGCTTCGCCTCGCCCTCTCTCTCGCAACGCACTTCCCAGGTACACAGCTGACCTCTCTTCTCCTTCGCTCACAGTCCTCTTCTACTCCTAAGGATTTTGTCTCTTCGGTGACTTGGATGGTTGCTAGCGCTAGGTATTGAAGCTGTCAACCTATTTCGGCACCTTTTCAGAAAACCTAGAGCGATAGTTCACTGCAGGCTTGTGCTCTTGTTCTCTCAATCTGCAGCTTTTCTTCCAGTTTTTAGTGCCGTTGAAGAAGTCACTCACCAATTTTCTCCACAATTTTCGCGGAGCGATTAGGCAGGCAGATAGGAATACGTGATGCGAATCATGGTGTCACTTCCTCCGAGCTTGAAATGAAATTCAAGCTAGCAGTGCATCGTTAACCTTGCATACAATTCTCTTGTTGAATTGTACCGGAGATTCTAGTTTGATCTCAGTTTGGGACCAGGTGCTTCTTTCAAAAGGGTTTAATATTTCATTATGCGATAGGTTTGTGCAAAAGCAGGGTCGTAATTTGATTACAGGTGGACTGTATTAAATCTCTCCTGCAAGCTACAAGTTGACGGAAAATTTGGGGAGAGACTCTCAGGGGATAAGGAGTCCTGGAATCTTAGGATCTTGTGCCTTAGAAATCCGTGCTCCGGTATCGTGCCTGGGATTCCCGCTTGAGAGCTTCTAGTTTTGTCATGTCTGTAGACGACTAGCTCAATACACTGGACTGTAAGCTTCGTTTTGATCTCAAGATTGCCTCAAGTCGATTTACTGAAATCATCAAATGGTGATTCTGATTTGGATACATGTGTAGCTTGAGCACAGCCAGAGAAGACTTTTGGGTGTTCGTGGTAGTGCTTGATTTGATTACAGTCTCAGTAGATACCGTTCGGTTTGGTCTTTAATTGCGAATTGAATACATCACTCCTCGTACACTTGATTGTCGAGGCTGTCTGCCAGAGCAAGATATTACTTTGGTTTATGCCACGTTAATTGAAGAAATGTGGCAGTGATTTACAGGCAGATCGTGATTCTACAGCTGAGTTTGTGTTTGTCTTTTTGACAGGGCTGGGTTAGTGGCTGCTGCTCTCCAGAAGAGCAATGGAGAAACTTACACAGGCTTTAAGGTGTGCATTTCTTTTGCTTTTGGCATTCGTCGCTCTCCCTTCTGCCCAAGGTGCGTCATGGGATTGGCTGCAAACTTTGTAGAGTTCTGTTCGGAAAAAACTCCGAGAGCATCACTCTTATATGTTCATCTGTGTAGCATTTGAGCTGTGCGTAATTGTCGCCGTGGGAAGCCACGAAAAGGGAGAAGTAGGAGGGAATTTTTTCTGTTGTGAGCTTGAATTCTCTAATGTGTGATACAGGTGTAGAGAAGGTGAAGGTTGAGGTGTACTCGGAGGCCCTATGTCCGGATTGCGCCCAGTTCATTGTCAATAATCTAAATCCATTTTTCAACAATGGGCTGATTGACATTGTGGAGCTCCGCATCATCCCCTACGGAAACGCTCGTATCATAGATGGTTCCCTAGTTTGCCAGGTACGAATCTGCTGTTGGAATCCGTTGCTTTTTTTGTAGCGTCATTATCACCATCGTTTTGCTTCGTGGCGAATCAAATTGCTTGGTTCTATCACTGTGAAGCTCATGTTGTAGACACCTGCTATTCTGTTACTCATTTTGCAACTGGTCCTGGATGATGTTGCAGCATGGTCCGGACGAGGGCGCCCTTAACATCATTCAGACGTGTGCTATTCGTCTGTGGCCTAAAGTGGTGAGATATCTGATCACTGCTCTACTCTTAAAGCTCCTAGTCTTGTTGTTACACCACTTTGCTCATTTGTTACAGGGTCAAAGGCGTCTTCGCCGCATTCAACATTAATGACGATGACCATTTGCTAATAGAACGTTACTAATTTAGCAAAATGACCAACTGATAGACAATGGTAATCTGTCACTTTCTCAGGGCTATCAATGCCATTCAGTCATTGTATCTTATCGTGTTCCTGAATCTGTGTTTGAATGAATACAACGCCATGGCTGAAGAGAAAATATGTACCCTGCAGAGAAAATATGTACCCCCACCGATTGAATCGGTCACCAGCGATCATCCAGAAATTCCCCACTTGCGTGTTTCCACCGCGCTCTATGTACATCGTCGTGTACACTATGGAGCGGAATACACGGAAGACTGCACAAATCTGGTTGCAGACATCGGTAGACTACTCTGAAATTTTAATAGAAAATTCGACAATTTGCAAGATTGCAATGCCGAGATATTTGTAGAACTTCATAGTAATCCCTAATACATTAGATCTCTTACCGGAAATGGCTCTCCAGTGTGCACCGTAGGCCATTTTGGCATCCGACCTGCATTAGGGGTTAAGTTGTAAAACAGACTTAGAGTAAAATACCAGGTCAGCTAAATCCCAAGTCCCAATATCTGCGACCGAAGCGGATCGAATGCATTCCGCAAAGTTATTCTCTGTTAGATCACCACTCCTGCCGTGGCGAGATTTGTCAGAATCTGTTTCACCTGCAGTATTTTGGATATGGGCAAAGCATTTTGTCCAAATGAGTCTCAGCTTTAGATCCATTTAGAGAAATTCTTTAAGAAAACTGCCAAAACAGTATAAATTGATAGCATGCAATTTCGAAAACACAGATTTCAATTAACTTCTAGGATAAAGTTACTAACCTTCAGCTTGTGTGCTTTCGGAGGGCGTGGGTAGTCGCGGTACAAGTTCAGTTGGACCACTTCTAAAAATGTTTAGGTCTACCTCGGTGACAGAGCCATCCTTTGAATCCAATGATCTTGAGGATCCTCGCCGGAATCCTTTCGGAGCTCTCACTTTCAAGGGGGACTTATTGACAGTGTGTGACTTCTTTGCGATTGGCACGTCTGGATCAATTTCAGTAAGGGCTGGCCTCGACTCATCAGCTGCTTTAGCCTTTGGCTTCTTCAGCTGCTTGCAAATCAGCCAAATTTTAATGAGCCCGTCCATGATTGAAAATCATAACATGAGCAACAGAAGGCACTCAATCACGGAAGGATAGAAGTGCAATCACAAATTAGATTCTAAATCTGTGACATGAGGTCTTATATACCACCCCTCTTGTGACAGTCGAGGTTTAGGGTTCACTTCATGAAGAGGGAGGGACTCATTGATAACCTCGTTTGCAATGGTTTTACAAGAGTTCTCAACCGCATGCCAGTTTTTTCCCTACTAAATCATCATCTGGACTACGTACCTCAAAACCCAGGGATCCACGGAGATGAAGAGCTCTTCAGTTGGCATGGCCTTGTCGGGAGTCTAGGCGGATCCGAGGACTACATCCGGTATTGAACACGAATTCTGGACAGGAATTTCATTCTCTGTCGAGATATTCAATTAGAAGAGTTCATAGCGGGTACGGCGCCGGCTTCATCAGGAGCAAGAGATTTCTGTACACACACAGAAATCAAGACATACAATGTTCAGCGCTTTCTCTCAGGATTTTGACATAGTGATTACAGGCCAAGTGAATCGGGTTTAGATCGATGCCATACCCCAGTCGTAGAGATCTGATGTTCATGAGCAGCTGCATTCACAAAACGCTTAAGCGACTTTTCGACAGCTCTTGACTCTTTTTCTCTGAGTCCACAATCCTCAAATGAAGCCTCGAAGAACGTCAACTGCTCATCACTGTCTGAATCCTCAAACCGGTAACTGGGAAGCCGCGTTCCATACTCCCCATCCTCCAAGCTCCTCGAGTACGTCGTTATATAATCAAAGGCTCACGGTGGCCACTCTTCCTCTCCTGGGCAGCATCGGACGACAACGACAAACGGGGGGCCTCAATCAGCGATACAAGATTCTCGACCTCTTTCAAGAAGTTGGTAACAGACTTCTCAAGAGGCATCTGCTTGATGATGGGCGCCGCAAGATAAACAAGGTTGCCCATGGTCTTCGGCTGAGAGAACGTCTCCGGTGGCAGCATGCGGGTAGAATGTAGCAGAGGTGACCTCCGGGTATGGGCCCGACATCGAGCAAGGGGCAGCTCTCACTGGGCAGCCCCATATTATTATTTTTTAATTTTCTATTATTATTTTTCTAATCTTTTTTTTTTTTTTTTTTTTTTTTTGGAGACAAATGGTCTCAGAAATTTACATGAGTAATATAAGGCTCTTCAAACCCATCGAGCGGAGCGAGAAGGGTTTGAATAAGGGCGACGGGTCCGGCAGGACCCGTTGCCCGTTACGTTTTAGGGTTCACTGAAATCGACGATCACGGGGTAGCTAGGGTTGACCTCATTGAATTTTGGTTTTTATAGCATTTATTTTTTTCCTTTTTTTTTTTTTTTTTTTTTTTAAAAAATTTTTTAAAAAATAAAAAATCAAATTTTATGGGGCTGCCTGCCCAGTAAGCGCCGGGTCCCCTGCCCCCACCCTTCATTCCCCGGGGCCGTAGCCGGAGGTCACCTCTGCTACATGTGTCCTGCTCAGGCACCCCAAGTCACTGGCTTCGGCCCCCCAGGTCACAATCTTGGGCACCCTCATGAAATTGAAGCGAAGTGAGCATTCCCACCAAGGAGCAAATCTAGGTCACTCGCTCCAGCGCCCCAGGTCACCGGGCTGGGCACCCCAGGTCACTGGCTCGGGCACCCGAAGTCACTCGATTGAGAATCCTTAGTTGTCGAATTGAGAATTGAGAATCTAAATTCATAATAGTCCTCAATACAACTGACTTTGGCACCCGAGGTCACCGGATTGGGCACCCCAGGTCACAGGCTCCGGCACCCCAGCTCACTAGCTTCAGCACCCCGGGTCACTAGATAGGGCACCCCAGGTCACCGGCTTGAGAATCTTTAGTCACGTTGAATTGGGAATTGAGAATCAGAATTCATAATAGTTCTCAATTCAAATGACTTTGGCACCCCAGGTCACTGGCTCCAGCACCCCAGGTCACTGGCTAGGCCACCCCAGGTGACTGGATTGGGCACCCTAAATCACTGGATTGGGCACCCCAGGTAACTGGCCCAGGCACCCCATGTCACTGGCTCGGGCACCCCAGCACTCTAGATTGGGTACCCCAGGTTACTCGATTGGGCACCCCAGGTCACTTGCATGGGCACCCCAGGTCACTGGGCTAGGCCCAGGGTGGCAACTCCTAGCTCCCGGTTTGCACATTATTATTTTTCCTAATGCTTATAATTGCATTACATCGGGGTCGGAAGGAAACTACTAAAAGCAATCAGCAAATCTAGTATTTTTTCAAAACTTAACACGGACTTCACAATGCATTGCTCTTGACTTGAGCATGTTCTTAAACTTGGCTCACAACGTCGCCACCACACTAAAGCTGCTCTTACAATTTTGTAAAATGGCTGATTTGATAATCACAATGCAACAGCTTTGACTAAACCTATTTGCTCCTTCTAAACCTGCACGCACATGTGTACTCGAAAAATGCACACCTCAAACCTCTACTAAATTTAACTGTCGTCAATGCCTTGCAAGAAGCAATTACCGTAACTCCTCACTACCCTCAAACTTTCAATTCACACGAACATTCTGATTAGATTCTCATCGATATACAACAACGATCCATGCCTGCACACAAACTCCCTCCACACACCCTTTTTAAAGTCTGAAAAGATCACATACGCGCTTAATCATTCGCGCTTCTGTGTGATGTTCATTGAGCAAGTTGCCTAATTAATTAGTTATGAAAATAGAATGTGATACAGTTGAGCCAGCAAATCGCATATTTTTAGTTTTGGTATCCGATCTTGAAGATTAATGGTCTATGCAGGAAAGTTGTATGCTTTATACATAAGCCAGAGAGCTCGGAACAGAATGCTGCACACCGTGAATAAGCGGATAGTCGAGACTACTCTGTCCACAATTCTGAAGGGTTGATTGCTACAGTAGGATAGATATATTAGTAAAAATAAAATAAAAAAAAAAAAAAAAACTGTAAAAATAAAGAGAAATTTCTATCTTCTGATACTCGTGAGAGGAGCTACGACAATCTTGTAAACAAATACGCATAAAAATTGCAATTACAATTCTGACATGGGATCTCAAGCATAATTTCATTCATTTGAGCAAATCCAGTCTCACAACAACTGCCTGATATGCGCAAGAACTGCGCTGATCTTCAAAGGAGAATGATCCAGAAATGTAATGAATCACATGCCCTGAAAATTTATTGAACTCCTTGACCTCAGTCTCTTCCTTCACAGACTCCTACAGTTTCGATGGTGGAAGCGCTAGCAATATGGTTGGGTAGTATACTCTTCAAATTGAAGCATTATCCGGCTCTTCACCTTCAACTTGGGAACCTCGGTGAGAATGCTCTGCAAAACGAATGGATGTCACTACTGTTACAATCACGTCGATCAATATCATCTTCGGCATATATACCAATACAATTGTTTGTTTGCTTATCTTCGTAGAAATCCACCAGCCCTACGTTAACCCCGAAAACAAAACAAAAACAACAACACAACCTAAACCCCGACAACCATCACACCACAAAGTCCTGGAATTAAGTGACACGACACCTGAAAACAGCATTATGAGGTTTCAAAACCCTGACGCGTTATCAAAGGAGAGAACCTTGAGGATATTCATTGTAACGAAAGCCAGCAAACGATGATCCCATGAGTTTCATCTATCAAGAAGCAGCGTATCAATAATCAGTAATACACAATAATTCAGTGCCGCAGATCTTCTAAAGCCTCGGGGCGAACCGACGCGTGTAACGTTGCAATTTGTCGTATGCAAAGATGACATGGATGATATTATTGGATGAAATTTAAGAGTGTTATGATTAGATGGACACATCACGAATTTGCCATCAGGACTGTTTACATTCTGGCTTGCAGACTAAATCTTACTTTGTTGAACCTGTAGCTGGAGATACCGCTTGTATCTTCTGTTTCTATGCATTAGAGCTGCCAGGCTGATCAAAATGACCAGCAGTGATGTTCCGGTCGAAACTACAGCAATTATCATGACCTTCCGCTTGTTATCGTCGCTCATTGGAACTGAAACAAGACGATTGCCTTATCAGTACGATCATTCCGAGAAAAGATGGAAATCTTCCTTTTCGAACTTCAGAAATTTAGTCATCGTAATGAAATACCTGAGTTGAAGCAAATTTGTTTGCAAAAACATCTCGTTCCATCATTGGTATCTGGAACATTGCAGTAAGGATTGCCTCCTAATCTGCACAAGGATATATGATCATGAATTGGTGAAGTATGCTACATTTTCTAATTCACAATATTATCCATAGCCACTTCAAGTAAAGCTTTTGTTGCACTGTGACTACCAGTGATCATGCCAAAGAACCGAATCCTCTCCTTGTTTGGCTTGTCAGGAATAACCTCAAATGTTCCCCACCAAGCACATATAAATTCTTACCTGAAAACTGTGGTGACTTCTTCAATATTCACCCATCGTAGACAACCTTATCAATAGTATTGTTCATCACCGACAGAACTCTCAGCAACCCTGATGAACTTGTAGATTTCGTTCTTAGCAAGCCTCGGGAATACAGCTCACCAATATTAAAGTGTCCCAGTGATAAGATGAAAGTCCAGGTACCTGCGACATTAATATTGTCAGCTTATGAAACGGTTACATGTGAAGGCATATACACCCAACATGTCGTCACATAACTTTCTAGAGTCGAATTTTGCCCACACTTGGTACAATTATAATGACATATTGAACCTGGTGATTATTAGGTTCGATACTGCTAAATTTATAAACAGTGAAGTAAATATGACACACATAATCAGGGTACCTGCTTAATAGAATGTGATTCTGAAAAGTAGGTTAGACACTTACAGCTCCTGAAGTGTGCCTAGCTGTGACCTGCTCCAGATCAGGAAATGTTCAGGAAATGTTCAGCAACCCTGATGAACCGAATCCTGTAGTACGCTTGCTGAACAGCTCCCCCCATGACGCATCCAGCTCGACAGCCTCAGAACCGTCACTCTTCAGGTGACCTATCGTTTCCTCGAATTTATTCGTCTTTCCCCACAACAGCCTTGAAGCCACCTCTGCTTCGGCAAACCTCCCTTGCTGAACAACACTCAAACACTTAGCCTGTTAAAAGAGCAGTACTTCACAAGTTACTAATACTAAATGGTACACTCATTGCTCGCGACTACACGATCCATGGCATGCAAATTGAACACCAGACTTGTTCGAAGCATCTGATTTGGTTGGGGGCCAAACTTGACTAACAAGATAACCCTACAACAAAGAAAGCGACAAACAGTAACATAATTCGAGACTTCATGATGTTTTCGGTTCCTTCATCAGTGCGTCAGAATTTTGACCGTTAACTTGTAGTTACGTGAATTATGCTAAACATAAGTTACAAAGTATATGTACAGAGAAACGAAATCAGAGTGAAACACGTATTATTTATCTGTCGTTTTAGACTGGATTTGCACCATTCGAGGAGACAAGGTTAGATGGGACAGTTTCAGAAAGATAATGGTTTTGCTTCAAGTGAAACAAGAGTTTAATCGGAAATACAAAAGCATAACAAGGAAAAAGTGAAGGTTGTCTTCGAAGGTTGATAGCAAACCTTTCTTTGTGCAGCAATCTTAATAATTGTGACTTAAGTGGTCACTTACAAATGGTTTGCAATCCGAAGAGCTGTAAATTTATGAACCTGCATACATATTACACCGACCAAGGTTAATATTTTCAGTAGGTTGCTTTGACAGTGTAAACCTGAACAATAAAAGCTGCAACCCCGTTCTCTGGCCCTAAATACTCAACATTCAAATGTTAAAAGCTGCGACCTTAGAAGAAAAACACACCTTGGGACGGTGACATAAGATCTTTATGTAATGTAGTCTGCTGATGCAAGGGCTTGATACATCTTCCGGGTTCTGCAACAAACGAAACTGCTAAGTAGCCTATAAAATTGAAAACCGTTGATCAAGAAGATCCGATCTACACAGATTGGTTATAGCTTGTAATATCTACAGATCTATACAGATTGTAAGCTCATATTACAATTGGTTATAGCTTCACTAACTACGACAGAGGAATTAAGATAGTTCAATATTCAGAAGGACCTAAAAACCTACCACCATTCCATCACCACACCTTCACCAACATAACTCCACAGGTAGCACCCAACCTGAGATCATCCCAACTCTGAAAACTTAATCCCAACCACGAGCTACAAGCATTACAGAAATACCACATCAAAAAATCCAACATCCACCTCCTCTCAGAGGCCCCCTCCAAAAACAATCAACCACAGCACAGACCAACTCCAAAACCAACACACTCCAATCCAGAGAGCCATTGATCACTCTGCAGCTCTCCATTTGCTCCATTAATGAACCATTTCCACAAACTGCAAGACTTGGACGGCACAATAAGAGAACCATGGACTAACCAAGCGGGAATGAAATCGCTTATCTTGGCAGCCATCCCGCTCGCTCCACAAACCCGAACTCGAGGCCGCCTGTAGTCACAAACTTAAACCAGCAGAGGAAGAAAATCGAACAGGTACATTAGGTCACCCACATGTGGAAACCGACTCTAAGATGGTTGTGATCTCTGTTACCTCCAAACCCCAACAGACCCAGGTCTGATGTCAACCGCCGAGAAACAATCCACCACACCTCGATGAACCCAGGCGGTGAAATCCTGGCATCGAGTCACTCGGTGTAAAGGGAAGCGTAAAATCAGACGTGGAACGGGAAAGATTACCGCACCGTAAATCCAGCAGGCCTCAGCGACCTGATTCGCTGGCCTCCACAGAAGGTTTCTGCAAAGCATAGGTTGATTGCGTCTTCGTAGGGAGAGCCCCTCTTTCCCCACCGATGAGTGAAAGGCGACAAGCTCCTAAGGAAACGGAGTTGGTAACGACACCTTTGGTAGTAGTGTAAGTGATTGAGATGCTCGCGTATCTGATGCCATAGCACTGTCTTTATAATTACGTGATGAATCCCACGGTAACAGTCCACCGCATTGAGCACCTATAACCCGTGAAAGATTGTCTAGAAGCGACATATACCAGAATAACCCATTACATAGCCATTGACCTCATGATTAGAATTTTATGTACATTGGTTCAACCACTGCATTAATGACAAAAAATGGATACCTTAAATAAGGTGCAGCGTGCTTCGGGAATTCGAAGGTCGAGGACTTTCTCACACTGAGTAATTGCTGTCTTAGGACGGCCCTGTTCAAACACAAATTCATGTTCTTGAAATCGCATTGACTAGGACAACACTAACATCTGCATCACACAACACTAACTGCAAAATCTCATAGCATTCGGTGCATTAGCAAGATGTTCTCGTACCTTGTCATCATTCACTGGTTCGTCACAAAGAAAGAGGTCCGGTGTACTTCCCCTTGCTAGCACGATATATCTGCATCAAAAAAGTCTGGGTTAAGCAAGAAGTTGACATCCAAAATTATCCACAAACCCTGTGTGGGAAACGAAAGGACGTATCCCTAACTTCAAAATCCCAACAGTTTCCTTTCGTTTACTGCTGGGGTTTAGAGTATCCTATTCATAGTAAACACGAGCTTAGAGGAGCTTCATTTGAACAAGAAGTCATGAGGAATTACTGAAAGACACAGTGAGAAAACCGCCTTACATTGAGCAGCGAGACTGGTAAGGGTACATACAAGATGCTCACTCTTCGATGCAAGCAGGATGAGCTAAGGATGCCTGAGCAGCACGAGCAGTATCCCCAGAGTTGGCCAAGATCATAGCGCCACTTGCTGGTCGATCCAGCCGATGCACAGGGTTGACCCTCCGTCCTGCTCACCCATTTACACAAAAGATTTATACGAGCCTTGATGCAAATGTGATTCCTTTTCCAACCAAGAAATAAAATGTAGGTTGCTAGGAATTGATATGTCACTAACTGAAGATTCCTGTGCATTCGTCGGTATACCACCTTTAAGCTGTGCAAAGCTATCATAGTTATGCCATCTGCAGAATTGGATTTTGCGCTAGTGAGTAATTTACCAGCAGTAAGTTCTGCTTTCACCATATTCTTCAAGAACGCCTTCCGCTGCCTCTCTATCAAAAGTACTCCCTTATTATTGTGTACATTAAGTAAACATGTCATTCTCTAGCACCTTGTGGGATCCCTATGGATTGTCTCCAATATGGCGACCATCAGGAGAATTAAAACCAATTGCAAGGATAGGGATCGGACTCACAAGCAGAGTACCAGGTTACGACACACCAATGATGTAGTCGTCTTCGTAACGCCGCTCAATCCGCGGTGGCTCCCAAACTTCAGAAACATCAATCCCACCCTCTCCAAAAACTGCATCCAAGAGTGCTGCACTCGCTCGACGATCGAGTGGCAGGCAACTCATGTGCACAGCGCATATGCCAGAATGTCTCTAGAAAGGTAAATGCGGTAGTGACAACCGACACTAATCCTAATAATAACACTCCACAAACTAATGAGACTAACGAGAAGTGATGAACCCTGGAATCTAAAACAAAGTCTCTGTAGAAAGGAATATTGTGAGCACCTTCCGAGAGTGTCGGCCAGGGCATTTATTGTTGCAGCAGCTTGTCATGGTCTTATCTTTAGACACGGTGAGCTCCCCATCACAGGATGGACAACGCTCTGGCGGAACCCATAACTGCACATGATCTGGTCTCAATGCCTTTAAAACTTGCACAACCTGAAAAAGAAAACACAAAACCTTAGAAAGAATACTGCAAATTTAATGGAAAGAACTGTAAAATCTAATTATCATTGCATCCATGGAGTATCATTCTCTCGCAAAGATTCACCCATGAGGGAGAGCAAACAGGCTGATGGTTAAGATGGTAATCCAAAGAAATTGATCCATGACTCGAACATCATTAACTGAACTAAACAAAGAATACCTGGGGTATAACATCTCCAGCGCGTGGAACCACAACATGGTCCCCTTCACAGATCCCCAGTTTCTCCACCATTCTGCCCAATCAGCAAATTAGCAAATGCAATAAACTACAGCAGAGCCATAACATGTAGAGAATCATTTACTGTCTTCAACCTACTCTTCGAACAGATACAGGCACCTTAAACAAGCAAGTCGCTTCGCCAATCCAGGAACTCAAGGTACCACTAGTCTCTAATATGAAATAGCATGTTCTGTTCAAAAAGTAAGAAGGATATGATCAACCAAGTCCCGAAGTTCATCGATATACGAGACGCAATTTGATGCATACGAACTATAAGCAAACATTCCAGTTACTTCCGGTATCAAGCAGAAGACATACCCAAAATTATGCAGTGAAGCGCGAGAAATGGTAACTCCCCCCAACTCCACAGGCTGTACAAACAATCGGTGTTTTCAAAAGTCAGTCAAAAGTCGGACTGTAATTCAATCTCAGGCTTAAACATAATCCTCACGTTGAACGGCTAACCAGAAATAGACAGCAAATAAGCAACCGCTGTATGGTCTTCCTTAATTGTATTGACCTTAAGGAAAGCATGCCATTAATAACCAAACAACCTTCAATCTTGCGTTGGGAATAATAGCGCCAGACCGTCCAATTGTAAGTTCAATGCCCTCCAATACGGTCACAACCTCTGTTGCTGCAAACTGCAATAACCAATGCACACATTTGATACCTTTAAGTCCCACATAAAAAACATGCAGAATAAAACCATCTTTAATGTTCCTTTAGAGAAAGAGATCAGCAAATGCGGCTACAGTACCTTCCAAGCGACAGCCCAACGTGGATCAGACCCAACTGCACCAAGTTTTGCTTGAACTGCTAAGTCGTTAACCTTGAATATCACACCATCTGACTCATATTTGAGGCTTGGCCTCGAATCCCGCCATCTGCCAAATTATTATATGCAATGTTGTCAGGTAAGCAACCAAAGACAGTACCTGCTAGTATGTCAATCCCATCGATAGTAGCCTCGCGTGGGTTGCGTACCCCTAGTTTGCAGGGAAAGAAAATCTCCATTGAGCATCTCTGTCGCTTTGAAAGCAAGAGCTATGAAGTTTATTTCACAAGTAAAACCATGAAGAACAAGGGAGTCGGAAAGTACTATCAACGATCTTCACGTAAGAAAATTTAACCCCAATCTCCAAACCTCCAGAATAACACTTGTAAAGAAAAATCTGCGATGAACGAAACGGTACCTTGTGGCGTAATCCAGAGCATCTTCAAATGAGTCAAATTTGCGGTTGTCATCATTAACAGAAAAGCCCATCTTCTTGAGCAAATTCACATGCATCCCATTGCGTTTTTGCTAACACCCCTGACGTCTCCACTCCTGAAAGAACAAGATAAACACATCTTAGTTCAGGAAGCAGAGATCTGCGGAGAAGAATTTACTTGAAAGCATATGGGATATGGAGAAGAATGGGGTGATTGTTATTCATAGCGATGCCATTGGAACAACGATCAGAAAGAGCAAGCACAATATCCTCAGTTGACGCCAGAAATGTAATCCAACTAAAAAATAAAATTAGATGAAACTTGATAAGTGTCCTGAGTAGAATCTCACCAGTAGCAACAGTATCTACAGCTGAAACAATAGCATACGCCATGAAGCTGAGACGCCGATCCACGGCGTCTCGGTTCTTGAGTATTCGTATCGAACCGGCTGCTGCATTTCGAGGATTTGCCAAGGGTTTCTCTCCTGTCTTTACCTGTACTCAGAACCAAAGCCCATATTATTTAATACCGGGTACGACGACAACAAATAAAAGCGCAGAAATCAGTAGCACAGTAATTGGTAAAGCCCAAAGTGACTGGCTTAATCACCTTAATCGCATTCAACTCTTGGAAATCAAGCAACGTCATGTAAACTTCTCCCCGAACCTCAACCACTGATGCGTGCAGGTTAGTATCTCCATGCACTTCAGGAAGTACTTGAGGTATTCCTGTAAGATTTCTTGCATTGTAGGTCACATCCTCTCCTGCCATCAAGACGCTCAAAGAAATTATGTACAGCACTTCAACAGAAAAAATGTACCCAATAAGATTCCCTGGAAAACCAGGAAGTAGGATGCGGGAGTAAGGGCCAAATACTCTAGTTCTAACAAAAAGTTTGTCGACGCACAAAGCTGAGAGTTGGAATGGATTTAACTTATAGTTATCACTTTCCTACAAAACCTTGGAGACACTACTTTTTGTTTCAATGGATAACACAAAGCTTCTAAGCTTGGAGTTGGAATGGATAACACAAAGCTTCTAAGCTTATAGTTTTTTCAATTTCTGTGTGTCTTTTTTTATATATACAACTTCTAATTTTAATCAACCTGCCTCAAATGAAATCAATGTGCCTCAAATGTAAAAGAGGGTTTCTAGGGTGTAGGGTTTATAGGGTATAGGGTTTCTAGGGTCTAGGTTATATGGTTTGAGGTGCAGGGCTTTTAGTAGGTTGCATGAATTGGAGGAATGGTTGCTTGTGTTTAAAAATTTCATGTTAAAAATCACTTGGAACATTATTTAAAATCACTCTAATATGGTTTTCATCTCTTTATTTATTCACCATTGTTTGTAAAGATCATTTAATGATAATTTTTATTTTATGTATTTTATTTAAATGTTCATTTTTTTCAATTGCTTCTTTGAATTGATTAATTTGTTTTTTAATAAAAATTAATAATGTCCATTTTTCATTTGCATCTTCTAATTGATCCATTTGTATTTTCGTATTAATTTATCCCTTTTATACTTTCAATTGCTTCATTCTAGAGTAAAATTTGTTGTTTTAATATGAATTATTTACTTCCTTTTTTTTTTTCATTTGCTTCTATTAATTGATTACCTAGTTTTTTAATATGAAGTTTAATCACTTTAATTTTTTTATTTGCCTCTTTTAATTGAATAATTTGTTTTTTAAAGTACAACTAATAACTTTTATTTTCTCACTTGCATCTTTTTATTGAATCATTTGTTTTTTAAAGTACAGCTGTACTACTAATAACTTTTATTTTCTCATTTGCTTCTCTTGATTGATTATTTTGTTTTTTTATATGAATTAATTACTTTTATTTTTTCAGTTGTTTCATTTAATTGATTAATTTGTTTTTTAATATGAATTTATGAGTTTTATTTTTTTTCATTTGCTTCTTTTAAATGAATCATTTGTCTTTTAATGTACAACTAATCACTTTTATTCTTTCTTTTGCTTTGTTTAATTGAGTTATTCGATTTTTATTGTCTAATTAATCACCTTTTTTTTTATTTTTTTTCACTTGTTTCTTTTAATTGAGTTATTTGTGATTTATCGTCTAATAAATCACTTTTATTTTTTCATCTGCTTCTTTTTATTCAATTATTTGTTAGTGATTCCCCTTCTTCAAATGAGAGTCGTTCACAGATGGAGCGCCTTTTACGCTCCAACTGAATCTTCTTAGTTGCATGAGAAATCTTTGAGATGGTTGTCGACGTGTTTGTGAATGGTACAGGGTTCATGGCATAAGGTTTTAGGGTAAGGACCACCGGTTAGCTCCAGACTGCAATTTTTCTCCACACTTAATTAGCAATACGTGGTCTAGTTGATCTCCTCGGTTGTTGCGCTGATGGTCGATACTGGTGGTTGCTGTTGTGCACAGGTCCGTAAATTTCTTCATCTTACATTCTATCTTTGGCTTTTTAATGGTTTAATGGTTTAATGGCTTTTCATCTTACGTTTTCTTTATGTTTTATGCAGCATTTCCGAACAATTGGACTCAAATTATTGTTTTGATTATTTTAAGATCTCTAATTAAATTTTTGAAATGCTCTATTTTAATTCATTGTCCGATTCCCGGTTTTTTACTACAATTAAAAGACCATTTTATTGATTATTTTTTAAAACAATTAAAAGTCCATTTCATTAAATGATTAATTGTCCAATTGCACGTTCTTTTTACAATTAGAAGCCGATTTTATTGAATATTATATCTTTTTCAACTAAAAAGCCAATGGCCCATTCTATTGAATATTTTGAAAAATATATATTAAAAGTCCATTTTATTGAATGATTAATTGTCCAATTCCCGGTTTTTCTTACAATTAAGTGCTCATTTATTGAATGTATATTTTTTTGAACTAAAAGCCTATTTAATTAATTTTTTTTTTTTTTTTTTACAATTAAATTACCATTTTATTGAATAATTAATTGTCCAATTCCCAGTTTCTCTTTACAATGAAAAGCTTGTTTTATTGGATATTATTTTCCCATTAAAAGCCTTTTTATTTTCACCACAACACGTTTTTTAATATTGATTAGTGATTCATGTTTGAACCTGCTTTTGACTTGGAAACTACTAATATATCATATTCCCATTAAAGCCCTTTTATTTTAACCTCTCTTCGTTTTTTAATATTATTTAGTTTAATTCATTAATCACTTAATCCAATCAAGTTAGATTTTTAATCTTTTATTTTAACCTCTCTTCGTTTTTTAATATTATTTAGTTTAATTCATTAATCACCTAATCCAATCAAGTTAGATTTTTAATCTTGATTTTTAATTTTTTAAATTTAGTTTTTAAGTTTTTAAGTTTCCTGAAAGTACTCCCTCTCTAATTCCTGGAGCACTGGCTGGTATTCCAGAATTAAGTTCCTCCGTTTCACTCCGCACGCTATGGCCGATGGAATCCAAACCACCAAGAGCAGGAGCCAAGCCAGGCTGATATCCCTGTTGATGAATGATTTCTGGGGCATATTCAATGTCTGTTCTGCATTCCACGTTACTTCCCAGATCCACCTCAGGCCCACCAAGCACTAGAGTTGCATTGACATCTGCACCAGCAATATACCAGCAATCCGGGCAAGCTTGTCCTTTTCCTACTATCCAAGTTTCTTGGCAATTTATTTGGCAGAATACGTGACCGCAAGGCCTTACAATTTGAAATTCTGAGTAGTTCCCGCAGACGATGCAATCGAAGTTATCGAAGTCCTGATGATCACATTGCTGACCTCCTTCCGCGTCAATCCATTTATCTTCATGATAGCCAGAATTAAGGTGGGATTCCACTGGGTCTCGATAGCGTTGGAGTAATTGGCATACAGTTGTTGGCAGAACCTCCTCTAAAGTGCTCTCGAGATAATACTCGATATCCAAACAAGGCTCAGAATTATATGGATAGTTCACAGGATTCGTAAAGGTTTGAAATTGGTCCGTTTCTGGTGGATTCAAGCCAGGTGCAGATTCATCAAAGTATGCCGCCACTGGATCGACGGGGAAACTCTGGAATTCGTTCGTTTCTGGTGGATCTTGATAAGTCAAATCTTTGTCGAGACAATGTTCTAGCCAATTCGACTTTACACCATCCCATAAATGCAGAAAGTCTTCACCTACAAACGTCGAATTCATAGGAGCTATCGAATCGACAGTAACTCCAGATTCAAATGTAGCCATTGATTCCAAGCCCTTCTGCTTCACAAACTGAAGACATCTAGGATACTTAGAAAGCTCCAAAAATCTGGCACCGGTTTTCTGAGTCATAAATTCAAATAAGGAACAGATTTTTGACACTGCAAAATCAAGCATAAATTGGACGTTCCACTGAGTTATCCCAATATAGTGAGACAAAAATAGACAGTCCTTCAAGAGTAGGACAGTGACACTTTCCATACCTTAAGGTGAAGAGTTAATCGCTTCTCATGTGAATCAATCAAATGGTACGCCTCAACATAACAAGGGTCACTGCCGCCAGACAAAGTGATGGGAGTTGGTGGTGCCTTCAAATAAGTCATCCCAGACATTGCCAAGGTAAGTTCACTCTGTGCAGGTCTCCAAAGCTCCTGGACAGCAGTGTGAATGAGATCTTCAAGCTTACGATCCTGAGCTGCCGAAGCGTGGAAATATTCGACAGAGAGTTTATGGTGAGTGAAAGGATAGTCCCCTGTAGCTCCTGAATTCCCTACCCACCTGTACAGAAAACAAGGGCTCCATTCTTTTAGAAGGGAAGCAGCAGATGGATTTACAACATGCACCAAAGTAACCAAAACAATTCCATAACGTCGTGCCTGCGACACAAAGACCACAACTATCTTACATTGAACGTAGAGGATAGAGAAATTATTAACGTAAATAGAATGTCCAATTAAGGGCACGCCGATACCATGACACTGCGAGTATATTAGTCAGGATCAGAAACATGCTGGGAGTATCTTACTGTGTGGAATGGCAACAGCCTTTTCCGGCAACAGCCTTTTCCGTGCTGGGTGACTCCGAGTCCAGATCCCCAACGTGAATGACGATGTCGGGATGGCACCTTGATATGGCATTTTACGAATTACTAGAGTCACTGAGACAGAGTGTGGTAATATACAGAGTGAATTTCAGATTTACGCGTCTGAAATCTATCGATTTTAACTACATGCCGATGTAAAGATTTGTACACAAACATTATGTTCACTGGGATGAAAAAACGTTTTCACCGCATTCACAAGTATGTTCCAGGCTTTATATGAGAGTCCTGCCTGTATCATAGTAATGCAACCTAATCGAAGATAGTGTTCGAATGATTAGGGTTTAGAAAGTTAATCGAGAACTCGAGTCCACCAAGTTGTGTATGTTCACCGTGAATATCAAGTCCGCTGCTTGTCATAACCCGTGTCATCAAAAAACAGTGCATAACAGTAGCAGCTGCATCCATGTTGAGCTGACACTACTCCATGTTATGAGATGTGCCACTACAATGTATAAACCTCTCCTATCCGAATGTGATATCCTCCTCTAACCCCCAGCCCCCTCCCCCCCCCCCCCCTTCCCAAAGCTACGACTACTCCAAGACTACACCATGGTAGCCGCCACCGACAAAAATCAGAATTCTACCAATGCCTTATATTCCAAGCAGAAATGCGAAAAGTCTGTGAACAGACGTGTCTAACTCTTGTTCATACTCAGTCCAAGGCTGGGTGATGAAGGCATTGTCGCGCTCCATTCCGAGGCTTCGTCATTCCACCCGTCTGAAACAGCCTCATTTCCTTGTCACAGCCCTTTGCTTCCGTCGTCGCCGTCGATGTACATTCTGCACTGGCCCTGTGACGTCGTATCTGATATGAACGATACAGTAGGAACAAAACAATCAGTATCGTAGAATAAGTCACGGGAATGACGAGAACTGAAATGGAATGTGTGGTGATACGACATAGAGCGAAAAAAGAATTGTTTCGTGTCTCAAACAGAGTGAGTGTTCGAATTTACCCGTGGGAAGCTCCAAAGGGATCCGCCTGAAGCGAAGTGGTGAGAATGGCGTTTCCTCCGGTGCCACAACCCCCCGTGTAATTGCGTCCAACCCTGCATTGCAAGCGCAATTTTGGGAACGCTCAGTGCTACGTGAAACCGATACAGTTCGGTTCGGAACATTGTCTCGTCCGAGAATGGTGGGGGGAGAGTAGGTGTCCTCTGCACGGGAAATGGCAATCAGTTTTTTTCAACCCAGATGACGAGCAGAAACTAATTCGACCTCAGCCAAACTCAGCGGAACTCAAGGCAAACTCAAGGCAATAGGCAAACATAATTTGACTCAGCCAAACTCAAGGCAATAGACAAACATAAGAGCAAAACTTCCAGATTCTACTTATTAGAAATACCGTAGTCTGAGTCGGTCTCTGGCTGGACTCGGGAAGGGCCTGCCTGGAGGCGGGAGCGGGCTTCAGCTCGCATTGCCTCGACAGTAACCAGCCTCTCTTTGCCAATCCACCCCTCTCGCACTTCCTCTATAGTCATGAACTTCGTCCGAATTTCCCAAAGGTCTTCGGCTCGGCGACCGAGGTACTGCATCTTCTCGTTCAAGTTCATGTGTTCATATCCCTCGGAAATGGCGTGATTTTCCACTGCGAATTACACATACCCGAAGGGACCATTAGAAAACGGGGTCGACTATATCAATTACAATATGTGATGTACTAGAGATTGACGGACTCACTCTCCTGGAGGATCGCGATCTCCTGTTCCGTTCGGCGTTTTCTCTTTCCTCCCCTGGAGCGTCCCCCGGGCTCCGACCCTGTGGCCGTGTGGCTGCCTTGGTTACCCCCCTCCGTGCGTTCGCTCACTGCGCCACCTGCGTACCATAGATCACGTTAAACAAAACTTACCGAAACATGGTGCTAATCAATATGTGGTTGCCCATTCCAAGCTCCAGCGATGTCTTCTGTGAACTACTGAAAGCAAAATGAAATCAGAGGTTCCAGGTGTTCTGTGCAATGCGACTTACGGCGTGCAGATGGAGGTCCGGAAGCGATGCTGTCGCCACTGGGACCGTCCGCTAGGTTCTCCTCCGAGGATTCTGAGAGGCAACACACGCATTTCAGATAATTCATTTATTACATTGTAACGTACTCTGGGAATTCAAAAATGGAAAGGGTGACTGTTGCCAAGGTTGGATCACTCACCATCTCGAATACCCCCTTGCCTGTACAGTGGTTTTCGAACAAGTTGAGATGGAATAGTCGGGAGAGCATCCTTGAGGTCGTAGTGCTTAACCTTCTTCATGTCCAACCTCCGGGGATGGCGGTTAACTTCCCAATCGTCCGCTGCGCCTTCCAGGGTGTTCTCATCAAGGTCGAGGTTTCGCACTTCGTTTTCGGGAAACCACTTCCCCTCAGCGTCGCACCGCCGCTTAAACTCCTCCGTGGTTTCAAATGGCCTTGCTCCTCGGCTGCACTGTCTCGCTGCGAATGATGCCCAATCGACCGCATGGCCTAATTTCTCTGCGATCAGCCCTCTACCGAATGCTATCCCGAAACCTAGGGTTTTTCCAATGGGTTTCTGATGGGTCAGCTGATACAACCTCTCTATCCTGTATCGTTGTCGTGGACTCTCGCCTCCATCCGGTTTAGCGTACAGGAACTTCCCGGCCTTCTTATGACCCCAGCGCAGCTTGCACATTCCTTCGTTTGCGATGGTCTTCGGGAGAGAATTCCGATCATGTTTAGGTCCTCCCGGGATGTACCCATAGTTGTTGAGTCCGATCTCCTTGTGAAACCAAGCGTCGCTGCCTCTCCGCGGTGTTGCGGTGTTCCTCCCTCGCAGCGACGACATGATCTCCTCTCCTCCGCGAGTACTCCGACGTTGTTCTAATGCCGCCTGCGGAAACATCAGAAGGTACACAGGAAGGGTTAGTAGGACGCTTCAATTTCATAGAGCGAACAAGAAACGTTGTTTACCCTAAACCTTTTGAACAGGTGCCCCAAAACAAGTCGCACACAACAGCCTCCCTTCTTCATGAAGATGCGGACATGACGGAGAGAGGCCGAAGAGCTTCTACAGATGAGAAAGCGAAAACAAAAACGAGAACGAAACCTGCAAAGGTGGAGAAAGCGAAAACGAAACCTGCAAAGTCCGGATGCCTTTGGGACCTCCGAAGTCGGGGATGCCGCAGGAGGTAGAAATGCCGGCTCCTTGAACACTTCCGAATGTGGGCTCTGCGCATTACAAACTCAGTTAGGGATACCGCACCTGTGTCGTGAATGACATGGCAACACTGTCCTGACATCGTGAGTTGCAGCACTCGCAATGTGAGCCACGGAAGCATGAACAACAAACAATGACCGAGAAACTGGATGTTCGTACTCAGACGCCTAACACGGGTGGAAGGGAACCAACACAAGATATGAGATACGCCAGCTCCCCGACCTTCGAGTTCAAACATCCCCGCGTAGCACGCAATCAGAAGCATGCATTTGACCCTCCAGGAGAAGTGCAACAACGCAAACTAAACCCATTTGTCCCTCCAAGAAGTACACCCCCCACCATGACCAAAACCATGTCGAACACGTAGCTTCCCAAATTGCCGTCCACCATGACCACTAGAAATCCACACACCACGACATCAAACAACCGACTACATCCACCCCCGATCACTGCAAACCATCAAAGCCATCAAAGAAATAACGAAACACCATAGCTTGCAAGCGCCGGCGCAAGACCGTATCCAAACTCGGACATCAAAAAACCAACAGCACAACCCTCGATCAAAACAACACTGCCAACTACTCCATGCGCCTCAGCATACACACGGAAACAAGCAAATGACCTACCCAACAAATTCCCAAGTACATTAGGTCGCGAAAACCGAAGGGTGAAGACGCTTACGTAAGGTCAACGATGTGTGTCGACGTTCTCGATGGCGCGCCACATACCTCATCGCAATTCTGCAAATTTACCATGCAAAGCCCTGAACCCTAAACCTAAACCCTTAACCCTTCATACTGTGCAGGTTGAGCACCATGAAGAAGGTGATTCGCGGAGTCATTGACATGGCGGCTGGGCACGGAAGAAGTGACAGCCCATGATCATGGTCACTGATTGTGAGGTAGCTGAATGGATGGGTAAGTGCACTTGTTAATGGTGAGGAGACACCTTGGGACGTTCCCATTACCAGTCAATCAAACCAGCGGACGCAAATCGGTGAGGTGACCAGTCTGACTTGGCTCACAACTCCAATCCCGTTGGGTCCTGTCTTATCCATGGAGGTGAGGTGACACCTTTCAGTCCACAACCAGTCCAAGAACTGCGCATCAGTACATCACATCATTAGTCACAGAGGCAGTGATGGTGAAATACATGGTAATGCACATAACGAGTATAAATTCCATAACTAATGTGACTGAAATGTATTTGCTCCTCGGAGGATACACTTCACTTATGTTTAAGTATTGAGCTACAGGACGTGCATGATGGTGAACACGTAAAACTTTTTTAAAAATAATAATAATAAATAAATAAATAAATAATAAATAATAAATAATAAATAATAAAAAAAAACTGCTATCAACTTAAAAACTTGTGAACACACTGAGCAAAATCGTAGCAGTAAAGCTTGGATTCTGGAATCCTTCAATCTCCAAACTCATGAGAAAAAAAGTCTATTTTGCAGGAGCCTCACCTTGTTCCATCAATATTCATGTGATCGAAGGATCCCTTTAGTGTAACCTGTTCAAATAAACACAACATTTAGTGATATCCAACCAATGATTGTATAGACTTGATAGTCGTTGAAAAATACATTAAAAAAAAATTAAATTATAAAAAATAAAAAAAGAATAAATAAAAAAAAAAAAAAAAAAAAACATCTGCAGGGGATAGGGGCGTTCCTCACTATTGTGATCCACAAAAAGGGTTTATGCAAAGAATACAACAGAACTTACCAAGGGCTACAGCCAAAATCGAGGGAGCAGTTCTTCCGTTCCAAGTACTAACACATTATGCCACATCCGTTCCTGGATTTCACAACGTTCAGAAAACGACGCAAAATGTGCAGAAAATGTGCAGTGAGAATTCCTAGAAGGCCCTGGAACGTACCAAGCAAGGCGACAAAATCCTAGACCAAGTTGTTTTACCTTAAACAATCACTGTACACAAATGAGAAAATCATCCAACCAAGTTACCAGAACATAGAGCACTAAAACTAACATATGATTTTGATTAAGATTCTGTAGCGAGCTACGGTAGAATTAAGCATTTTCGAACGCAATAAAACAAATTCACCAACCCCGTTGCACAACATATCGGTACACGCAACACTTGATAATCTTAAAACAACGACAGCAGACCACTTGGAGCACCGATTAAAATGTTCATAATCATAAAAAGCGAATATCGCCTTACACAACAATCACAACAAGCACAAAATTTGTTTGAGAATGATTCATTTCTTTTTCGAGATTCAGAGGTCTTTGTACAAGAGCATGATCACCTATGTAGTAGAAATTGAACAATCTTAGTAATAAGCGAAACATACCTCCCATTGTTTCATAGCATAGTTATCGAGATCCTCGAGACCTGGGGTCCTAGCAGCAATGCTTCCAGATACGACGTCTCTTGGAGGCCCACCCCTGAAACAATCACAGTTACCAACCCACTTAGCAGTTAATATCCGTGATGGCAGGATCGCCTGAGGGCCTGCAAGACTACTCAAATTATGAATTCGTGATTACATGTTTTGTGGAGTCAGTATCAAGTCTAAGTTCCAAAAAAGACGTCCACTATTAAGTCTTCTACTACGACGTCCACATGGTGTTAACTAAACCAATCTCAAAGAAAATAGACCGAAGAGTAAACACGACAAAGCTCTATGCGTCCACATCTCCACTAACAATTAGCATAAATAAAGTACGCTCGAGTCGATTGCCCCCTCCAGCAATAGCCCCATGGATTCTAAAATGCCACTGCACTCCTTCTTCCAAAAGACCCGTTTACATCAGCACAAAACTGGAAGGAATAAGCCTGCGTATCAAGCAATCTCACCCAGTACTTAAAGCTTGCCGGAGTTGTTTCTGAAATTTTGGATTCATCCTATGGCACACTTCCTTCTTCCTGAAAGCCGGAAAACCCGCGGTTATGTAAAATATATACATCCTGAATTGAAGGATCTCTAAAAACCCAGGTAGCGAAGAAGATCATAGTATACCAGAAACACTTCTTCGTTTAGCAATGGGCAGATTTCCGCAACCCAGCAATAACAATTACTCCCCCGACTCAATACCTGCCAATATCATAAATCCTACATAACTATATTCCAAATCCACAATGTATTTCCAGTAAAAATATCCAGTCAACAATTTCGGCCGAGAATAAGATTGGCAGAACGCCTTTCGCATGAGAGAAATACTAATGATACAAACCAGAACAAACCACTGAGAAGCAAAAAGTAGAGTTGAGAAAATCCAACCTCTCAGCCAGGATAACACGCAATTGCTCTGATCGGTCAATTGCTACTTGATGCTTGGAAAGAGCATCTGGTTGAGCCCATTCTTGCAAAGACTTAACAGGCACAGCATTCTCAGCATATGAAAGACGCATCACGTATTGCTTCCCCAACGGAGGTAAAGACCTGATCGCAACACAGCATTCCACCTTGTCAAAAAGGAGGCAATTACGTTTCGCAACTGCAAACAAATGACGAACACAAACAGCGATGCGATATTCCAATCATACATGAATTGCCCGATTGAAAACGATTCCCATGAACTACATATCTCGTACGCAGAAAATCCTAAATACGAATCTGAATACGAACTGGAATGCACACAACCCTGACTCACGTCAATGCGCTTAAACATCCCTCGTGGGTACTCTACTCTATCAGCCTCTCCATCTAAGCGACAGTAAAACCTAGTATTGATACACGCTGCTATTGCGCTTGTAAAAACGTCAGCACAGAAGTCGTTAGAGTGGACGTCAGAAGTTCCAAATTTGAGGAGATCGCAGCTCTGTTTGGTAGCTCTTATATGTTCCTCGTGCAATTCGTTGGCAACCACAGCCAGGAAATTTAATGACAGTGTGTGAAAAGCAATGGGTAAATGACAAAAGGTCGTACCTGAACAAGATTCACAAGCTGTTTGATAGCACAGCCAGGTAATGCAACTCCTGGAAGAATCCCGTAAACTGTTCTGTTCCTGATAGCGAGTAGTGCAACCTGCAAGGTGAGAGAAAGAAGCCCTGTATAAGTTAACCTGTTCCTGATTTAAGACCGCTCTTCAGTGGAGAAAAAACACATATGTGCCAAAACAGCATGATACCATGACAAGGACGTGAGAGGAGCACCTCACAGGGACTTCCGATGTTTCCTTGAGCGGCAAGCATGTAGAGAAGTATGTAAGCAACCTGCTCCGAAAACCAAAAAAAAAAAAAAAAAAAAAAAAAAAACTTTGCTGAGACCGGTACTTTCCGAAAGTATGAGGATATATTGTAAAAGTGAAACTGTTTCGAATATTCATGGTTTCTCAGAGGTAAAAGGATTAGACCCGCACAGCTGCTATTGTTGAGATTATGTACCTCAGCCCCGCTTGGTACAAAGCAAGGTGACAACTTGAATATCCTCAGCCTCACATCGGGTGTGCGCGGATGATGCGATTTGTCCAATAGCTGTCCGCGCTGCAAGTCCACGGTAAACCTTCAGATCTTCCGACTTCCAAGAACCCACTCACGCCTCTCCCGGACATTGTACACCAATAGAACCAGGGTCAGTAAAACATGAGTAACTCGTAGATGACACGGCAAAATGGTGCATCCCTGGTGGTCGGAAGTGTAACAAATTTGTGATACATGCTCAAGTGTATGAGCCTCCACAGGGGGGCATGTAATCAGATGGATCAAATATTGGAGGGGATCAGCAATGTAGTCACCTGAACTCGCTTGCCAACTCGAAGAGGAACCGCTTTCGCTATCACCTCAGAGCCAACTGGCGCAGATTGCAAGTGACTGACGGTCAGATCAATTCCCTCAACTCTGGCCCAGCAGGAGACGATTTGAGCGCCCCAGCTGGCTAATGTCTCTGCTAGAAGCGCCGTGATGCCACCATGAAGCACTCCAACCGGCTGGCACAGCAACACGTAAGAACTGATGGCTTGGTATAAAGGAAAATTGTTGTGCCAATCATCTAATACAAAGAACATAAAGCAGATCCCGGAAACAGATCGAGGTCCTCGAATTGGAAACTGGCGCAACCATGTACTGTATGGAATTTATGTTCATACTATTTTCTAAGCTCTCTAGCGTCAACGCAACATCCGTCCCTAGGCACGCCCTCCTCAATACCAAGAGTATGCTAAGTAGACTTTCCTCAAGAACCAACACGGAGAGTTGTTACAGAGTTAAGTGCGAACTCATCAGAGCTCACAGTGATAACCCTCGGGTCAGGGCTTAGCACTACACAATCACAACCCTTGTCCTTAGCATACAAAACAACGTCCTTCAAATACTCTATAAAATTGCTCCATTGCTCTAACCTTCTGCCTATCGTTCACAGACACTCCCAATTCACGTTTCCATCACACAAATCCCTGCCTCGCCCACCATCCATGAACCCGAACTGTCACCTCACCGCTCTTCACAAAACCAAAACCCACCATGAAATCCATGCAAATCACATGAGCTCACATGCAACAACCATCTGAGTACAGACACAAAAACGAGCAGTATGCAGCAGAACTACCATCGGCATCACACCTACGAGAAAGTTAACATGCACTTTAGTGACCTGCACCCCCAGCCTCAATTGCACCCTGCCTTGCGTCCATCTCCCCAGTCGCCCCATGTCCGGCCTCCCTCCTCTCGCCAGGCTGCTTTGCACCCACTCCCCGCTCGCCAACGTCCGCCCCGCACCCGTGACCTGGCTGCCCTGCGCCCCTCCGCTCAGCGCCTGCATTTGCCTCCGTTCCCATTCTCGGAGCCCACCGGGCCCGCCTACGCTCCGCTCCGCCCCATGGCTCCCAGTGAGCGCGCCCTGATCACCTCACCGGTCGAAACAATACACATTACAGAACGAACACACCCGTGCCCCTAATCCCTTCTCTCCACAAACTCAGCAAAAAATTCATGTTTCCATCCTCTTAAAACCTAGGCCATCATCGCCCACGCGAGAGAGAAAAAAAAAAAATCATTCCCTCACCTTCTCCCAAAAATCCAATCCCAAATTCGGAACCCCCCCCCCTCCTCCTTCCCCCAGCGCGACCCCTCAATCCCCACCGGAAAAAAAAAAAAAAAAAACCCACTCACTCACCACTCAACCCCCCTCCCTCCGACCCTCCCTCTCTCACCTACAAACGAAGATGATCTCACCTCCGGCATCCCCCCGCCTCGTCGCCTGAAGAACGACCACCCCACCACGTAAGGGCACATGAAAAGCACCCCATAACAGCATGCATTCACATCGATCCGTGTCCCATCATGGCGTGAACAATACCACCCAGGTGCGAAATCGGTGCAGGCATTGCGTGCACATCCAGAGCATGGAATAAGGGCACGGACAGCCATAGCTCAAATGCACCAGAGTGCTGCCCCCTGGGACGCCCTTCCAAAACCTGCCCTGCGACTCAGTGCCGTTGCCGCTGACGACGAGGGATCGCCCGCCCAGCACCACCCCGGTGCAATCATCGCGCTCCTCCCGCATGCTCTGCAACTTCTCCGCGGTACCTCCTGGCTGGCCACATCACCCGGCGCTCCCCCCCCCCCCCCCCCCCCCCCGGGCTTGGGAACCCCCACAACCTTCCTGGGCCTCGCCCTGCCCGCATGTTGTTCGAGGCGCTCCCCAATCCGCATCGGCAATCGGCATCGCGCTCGCACCATGCCCCCCCCCCCCCCTCGTGGTG
The DNA here is from genome assembly GCA_014871385.1 of Ceratodon purpureus. NCBI lineage: Eukaryota > Viridiplantae > Streptophyta > Bryopsida > Pseudoditrichales > Ditrichaceae > Ceratodon > Ceratodon purpureus. The sequence continues at coordinate 64,397 of CM026426.1, forward strand.
GCCAGGGTTTCGCTGGTGTGGCGTCGCTCGGTTTCGTCCATCACAACCCCGGGAGAGACGATCCCAAACCCGCCAAAGAGCCCCTTAACCGCCATCATCTCCAAAACGTACATGCTTCACAACTGAGATCTACAACGGTCCAGGAGGTAGTGGTTTAGGGTGTGGTTCCGTGTAATCCAATATCTGTATATGCAAGCATGTCGTTCTGATCAGCATTCACGCGGGATGGTCACACATACGGAATGGACTCCGACCCTGGTTAATTTCACACGTTGATCGTTAATCCGTGGAAACCCTCGTCCAGACTTTATCACTTACATTAGGTCCGGAGATCAGTTCAGAGCTTACAATGGACAAATTTTTGGGGCTGGAAGAATGACCTGGCGCGTCCAGAATCTCGAGGTCGAGGTATTATCACTGCAACACCTGCTCTGCATTGTTTTGCAACAGTTAAAGACTTTGCCGTGCTGTCGAATGAGACATGGTCTGTTTGTGGAGGAAACGAACGTGAAGTTTATGGCTCACTGACATGGCTCGGTTGCTGGGTGTGCAGCTCGCTCGGGAGCAGGCAAGCTGCGGGAAAGAGAAAGCCGCGGGAATACACAGCTTATTCTGGACGTGCTCTTTTTTTCTGTTTCTCAGAGGCTGGACAAATTCCCCACGGTACATGATGGTCCGACGGAGTTGTATCCTCTCGAAACGCGCCCTTGTGATGTGTGCTGTGCAAAATCCATTTATGGGTGTGTACAAGGCATGAAGTTTGCTTCAATCTTATACAAGCTGTAAAATTTTACGACGTCCTTCATTATTACCAGATACCTCTTCATCTCGCTTGGATGGTGGTACCTCATTTCGGCAGAAACGTGAAAACACTAGAGCAAGATGAGTGACGAGCAGCACTGAAGTTTGAGAGTGCTAAGCATCCCTACGAGTGATGTAGACCTCAAATTTCAAGCCAACGTACAGAATGGATGGACTGCACAAAGCTTCACGCCCGAATCCTTGAGAGACTACAAGCAACCAGCAGTGTCATCATAAGCAACTATGGCCATGACGCAGCTCACCAGAAGTAGGATTCAAATTCCAAAATTAGGCGTTCAATGATTACTTCTCCAAGAATTCAGAGCAGACTCCAACTCCAAGCTTCGTCGTCTTCCTGAAAGTTACTGAAAGTTACCGAAGTTGCTGAAAACCGGTCCGAGCCCCGGTTTAGGGTAGCAAGGTCGGGTATCTGCTGAAAGTGCGACCCAGCCTCGTAGAAGCTTCGCTGCTTCTTCCAAATTTCGGATTCGTAGAGAACAGACATGCATGGCAATCAGCCGTCAAGGTCTGATACAAGTCATGGTACCTTAAAATCCGTAGTCAAACTTTAGTTGTTCTTCGGAGCCAATCCCGATCTGAGATTACAGCGGAATGTTTAAGTGCGGACATGACCAACTTCACTGTGAGAATAGGCTGTCTTCTACTACAGCACTTCAAACGATCTAAGAACGGGGGTTGTGGACTTCGGGTTCAAAAACTCACTCAACTGTATTCTTCTGGTGAAACTGTAAGGTCAGGTTGACGAATCGGGCTGATCTAAATACCATGTGTACCACATCCTGCGCTGATTGATTCTGTAATTTCGGTTCTAGGTGCAAGAGGAAACGAGTCACGGCTCGGAGATCATCCAGTTCGGCTTCTATACGTGCACGTGATGTGTGGGACCTGGCCTCCGCCGTGGACAGCGCCTCCTTGCTGACCTTCATGTGGATCGTTGCTTGACGTTTACACTTGAAATCCCGGGCCCCGACGCGCTTACGAGCTAACTCCACGTTTTTTGTACCAAGAGTTCACGAGTGACTCACAGGACTTGGCAAATTTCGAACTCCTGTGAGTGTCTGCAGACACCAGACAGACATGTAATCGGTATAATTAACTGAGACACAATTGCCAATTTAGCTTAATTATAACTTCGACATACAACTCCACTTAGCTCACATCATTAATCAAACTAGAATGCATTCTCCCAGCCCTCGTAATTTTAATTAAACGGAAGGGGTAGACATCTTATTACGAACTTTCAAACAACAGATGCTGATCCATTACATGTATGATGTGGGTCCTGGAAAGAACTACCACTTCAAGGAAAACCCCCTGCATTTAAGAGAAAAACAAATGAAAGGCTTGCGATCAAGAGCAGGCTTCGAAATGGCCACCCGATTGGGTAGAATGTAGCAGTCTAGGTGACCTCCGGGTATGAGCCAGGCGTAGTGGGGGGTCGGGGGCATGAGGACCCGACATCGAGCAAGGGGCAGCTCTCACTGGGCAGCCCCAACTTTTATTTTTATTTTATTTTTTATTTTTTTATTTTTTTATTCTTTATTTTTTTATTTTTTTATTTTTGAGACAAATGGTCTCAGAAATTTACATGAGTAATATAAGGATCTTCAAACCCATCGAGCGGAGCGAGAAGGGTTTGAATAAGGGCGACGGGTCCGGCAGGACCCGTTGCCCGTTACGTTTTAGGGTTCACTGAAATCGACGATCACGGGGTAGCTAGGGTTGACCTCATTGGTTTTTGGGTTTTACAGCCCTTATTTTCTTCCAATATTTTTTTTTTTTTTATGGGGCCTTAAGGAAGCGCCTACGCTCCCAACATTGGGAGCGTCGGCGTTCCCTAAGATCCCAATAAAAATAACAACGTGATCAGATGGTTAACACATGCGAACAGCGATTGATCTGGGCGTATCAGAGGGTGCGGGTTCGAAACCTTTAAGAGATCAAGCGTTGCACTGTCACAGTACTGACTTTTTGATTACATCTGGGCTTGGGGTTTGGGAAGCGGGACTTGGGGGAATCGGGTATTAATACATGACAAGGAGACTAGGAGTTCTGGAACTGACAGCCTTGTTCTCATTTGTCTGCTTTATTATTAGGAGAATATAATTTTACAATTAAGTACGTATGTACGTACCGTTCAATCTGAACCACATGCATACTGCGAGTTTGCAATTTTTTGTGAGATCTGAAACCGAATGAGGCAAGCAATAATCAATTGGCAGTTTTGATTTTCTCAAAGGACTTTCTTGATGACAAATTGGTGTCGTCTCATTCTAGCCTGGCACTCTTCAACTGGGTAGAACTTTCGGAGCTGAAAATTTTACCTCTTTAACAATTTTGTTTTCAAGCCTACCAAATTTAAACAAAACAAAAACACAGGTTAATTTTGGTGACAAAAGTTATGCTCTAATCTTGATAATAACACACCATCCCTTTCACCATAAAGTGTGATTTAAACAAAGTGTGACAAATTTGATAATGTCACATTTTGAAGATTTGTGCATAAAGTGATATTACCAAGGTTAGAGTGTAGTCAAGTACATACAATCTGCCCATCCATACAATCTATCCATCCAACCATCACGTATAATTGATTTATATCTGATAATATCACACTCACACTACGAATTTTGGAAAATAGTGACATTATCAAGGATGACAGGGATAACAACAAAGCAGTTTTACACTAAGAAAACTGGATTGAAACTTTTAGGTGATAATATCAAGGTGCTCTACTAACAAAGGTGACATTATCAAGGTTAGAGTGTAATGTTGGGGGGCACCCCAAAACTTATTGACGAAAAGACAAAGACATGAAGTGGGGAATAAGAAAGACACAACCAATCGTAATGTGTCATCAAATCGAGTCGAAGTCATTTGAGCTAATTTATTTATTTTAATCATAAAATCGATCTCTTTCCAATTAAAGCCGATAAAATTTGTATCCCTCACATAAGGCATGTAGTGGTAGATGTGAAAATTGACCTAAAACAATTCTCATGTAATTGAGTGTACCAATGTAGTTTACAAGGTGTAAAGTATTGAAGGTTTTGATGATCATAGACCCACAACTTTAGGGTCAATTGGTAGATTATTATGAATTTCTACAATCGAAATAGTTTTTGCCTAAATTTACATGTTTTTTTAATGGATGGCATGCTTGATTGCATGAAAAATATACACCAATTTTTTCAAGAGTTGTAGGAAAAAAAAAATAATCATTTTTTTTAGGCAACCAACAATTCCAATAAGAAATTTGCCACTTGTTTGTCTACAATGACAAACTGCATAGAAGATAAATTTTAATGCAAGGAGAATCGTTGGGCAACAAAAAATTTCGATATGCCCAATTTTTTTGTGGCAACCTCGTGTCATTCAAAAATGCATATCTCTTATGGTATTTCTCTATTCAATATCAAATTTGTTAAGCATGTTCTTTACATACATATTGTCCTATTCAAAAGAGATTACATCCCAACATTCATACCACAAGAAATTGCATTCCAAAGTTGTTACCTCCTTTGTTGGTAACCGAATTTTGCAATCTCTCACTTAATCAACATTATTATGTTTCTATCCATTGGTTTGGCATTTCTCAAATATTCACGGTTATTGTACAATAAATCTACAACAAATCCATAATGTTCAAATTCAATAATCAAAACAAATTTGGAATATTTCATCGAGTTTTAGTGTGGGTGTCTATTTTACCTTAAAAACCAAGAGAAGTAACTCAACCTTCCACTGTGCCTTGTGCACTTGACAGTGAATTTATAATTAGTAAAAAACTTCAAGGTCAACCATAGAAGTTGCAACATTCGAACTTCCAAAAATTAATGCACATTCTGGAATTGTGCTTTATGAAATTTATTTAAGAGAAGTACTTGCAAAATCTAAGAGATTTTCAGGACTATGAAACACCGGAAATGCAAAGCCTTAAGTTGTTGGCTTGATGCACTTCTCTATCTACTAATTGTATGTGCTCATACTCCTACCTTGAATTCTATACTTTTAGTTTGGATTTTCTCCGAGTCACTGGCTTGGGCACCCCCGGTCACTAGCTTGAGAATCCTTAGTTGTTGAATTGAGAATTGAGTATGTGAATTCATAACAGTCCTCAATTCAAATGACAGGGGCACCCCAGATCACTGGCTTAGGCACCCGAGGTCACTGGCTCTGGCACCCAAAGTCACTCGCTTGGGCACCCCAGGTTACTGGCTCGGGCACCCCAGGTCACTGGCTCGGGCACCTGAGGTCACTGGCTTGAAAATCCTTAGTTGTTGAATTGAGAATTGAGAATCTGACTTCATAGTGGTCCTCAATTCAAATGACTTGGGGTTTAGGCCCTCAAATGACTGGAATGTTTCATATGATATAATCAATCTGAATGCACATTAATTATCACGAGTTTTTCTCTTTTTTGTATGCTATTCTTAGATATGTTAGATATATTAAATTTGCCCATGGTTCAATCCCAAACGATTAGCCATCTCCTGTAGCTTGTGTCTCTGTTTCTGGGATCGGTCGGAGATTTTCTTCGAAGCATATCTTTAACATGAGATTCGGGATTTGTGATGTTGAACAGACATTGGAGCGGGTAGGAAACGTCTATGATTCTCGGTTCATGTCTCAAGGAGCTTCCATGATGACGTCTCAAGCAGGAAACAACTCCGCGCGTCCATTCGACCTAAACTGTGCGGTGTACCAAACCTACCCGTCCACATCCATGATGCAAGCCACTTCGCCTTCTTCGCAACCTCAAACCCATTGGCCGACCACAAGGGCGACGAGCCTGTTCTGCAGCCAGGGCTTCCCGGACTCTGCCCAGGAGCAGTTTTGTCACTGACCTATGGTCACGAATTCCCCGCATTCATTAGATTAGGATCCCACAGATGATTATCAAGTGCCACCCCATACACGCGCTCTTGGAGATCGCGAACCCTGGATCTCCGATACTGATGCAAGCGTACTGTCGCCTTGAGAGGCGCCCAATTGGAGGCCATAATTTGAGGGATAATTAGCATGCGCTGCTTGACCGAGCGCTCAGCCGATCGAGCATCCATGTCTGTCTGCGAAGAACTCACTTTCCCTTTCATCCACTTCGAACATTGTCTATTACCGAGAAGTCGATCATGTCTCAGACATCGGAGACAACCATGCGCACGAAAACGGGAGATGAGGCCACCGAGAGAGATAAAGAGAGTATAAGGCAGAGTGAGATGGGTAATCAAACCCCCGCTCGCTAATTTTCTCTTCCGGGTTTCTTAGCAGCAATTTTGTGAGTCTTATTCGAAAATTTTGCATCTTTCTTTTCTATTTTTTCCTTTAATCTTGTACAGTAGAGATTCAAACCATAGCCTCCTACTTTCTACAAACACCCCTAGCTGCAATCAGTTGAGAATATAGTGAAAGGAATTCAGTCTCGAGAAAGTGGTCAGGGGACGGTACTGCGCTCAAGGTTTTATTTATTTTTCGTTTTGCCAGCTCTTGCTGCAGCGTCAACCTTATGTGTAGACCGATCTCATGAGCGGTTTTGGTTCGCTCCTGTCTTTTTCCTCATTTTTTATCGAGGAAATCGTGCCCAGTAGCTCAGCATCTGTCCAGGTTCATATGAAGTTCTCTATCGGCAAGGGTCTAACGTTACTCAATGGGGGGATGATCCGTTTGTACCAAAATGTGCATACGCAATGTACAGATGCAATGCTGATGTATTGCTTTTTAATTTTGCAAGGATGTGGTGGCTCTGTTACCTCGATGCTACTCGTTTCCCATATTTAATTAATCGTTCACTGTTTTAGATGAGCTTGATTTGAGTTTTGTATGACATTGATTCGGATGGTCCGAGTGTTCGCCATTCAGAATTCACATGCTGTGAGGAAGTTGAGACTTGGCACAACCTTTTAGGTGAAGGAAAGGCTGAAAATTTCATTGAATGGCCCAACCCTCAAGACTATGATCAACAACAGTGGTACGTGTACAAATGGCACTAATCAGAATGCGAGCAATGTACATGCCCATAATCCGTGCATGCGTGAATCTTCTGGAAACCACTGGCATCTTTGATCACAGACATGGGCATCATCTCGATCTACGCACCAGTTCTCAAGAAAACGCCACATCAGGTTTGGTTCGTTTATAAGTCAGGTTGTCTCTGAAGTTGTTCGATATTGGCAGAAACGTCAACGGTAGTTCTATGTAGGAACCGAGGGGGAAATTAGTCCACGCTTCGTTCCCTCTCCGTTTCACCAACACTCCATCGGCATATTGAGCAGCCTGTTCAGGGGTTCCTGGCAGCAAATCCAGCAAAGATCGAGTCATTCTTAGCATGTATCTTATAATAGAGGTCATAGGATCAAGCTATAAGCTGCTAATTTTCAATTGAAGGAGTCATCGCTCAGAACATACCAAAGGTGCTCAGAAACTTTGTTTTGCTAGTACGCTTCGCATTGCTGGAACTAACTGGGTCATCGCTCACGGTGGAGAAGTACCTCGAGCCTTTCTTCTTCCCTGACCACCTCCTGAAACCAAAGGAAGATGCTATTCAGTATGAATTACAATGTAGCCAACTCATGGAATGGGATTAAGGCCAAATTTTCATCCTTCAAGACAGACAGGAGAGAGAAAATTGGTGGATATCCTCACCGGCCGACATGCTTGTAGTTGACACTACCGTCCTTCAATAACCCTCTCCCCCTGCTCACCATATTGCACATTTGATTGAGTTGTTTCGAAAGATGCCAGACACGCAAAAAAAAAAAAAAAAAAAAAAAAAAAAAAAAAAAAAAAACCGAGATTCTACTCGAGGATTCATTGATAAGCTGGAATTTCAAAACCTGCCCTAGTCTTAATTCGCAGACCTAGTCTACATGATGCTTCCCTTCCCATCTTCTCAATTCATTTGTATACCTGTCGGCCTGTTATTGAACGCAAGTAGGTTTCGAACGCAAGTAAGTATATTCGACTTGGTTGTACAGTACCATCCCAAAAGAATCGTCATGAATCGTTCCACTTGGAAGAGATTCCGAGCCATGAATCATTATTCCAGGCCTTCAGGAGCAGCTTCAGTGTCACAATCTGGTCCCTCTGAGTCGAGTGCGGTAGGTAAGCCTACTTCACGAGTACAGGGTTTGGGCACTGGTTTACCATCATTGGCATCAGGATTGAAGAAAAAGTCAAGTGGTGAAGGTTTGAAAGATGAAAATGTTGCTGGCAAAACCGTCGACACCAACAGGGGTTCGAACTCGGAGGCCAGCTCGTCAGCAACTCCGGAGAGGTTGGCTGAACAAACACGGCATACTGTAGAAAGTATAGATGCTCCTTCTGTGGGTGAAAGTACAGCCGACGATATGGAAAGTTTTGTTGAGCAGTTTGAAGCTCCTGGTGGAAGTCAGGTTCTTTTTCAAAATCCTTCCTGCTAGTGGGTCCTGTACAAGAACATTCGCATGTCTGCTTTGGAGAAAGTCCATCGTTATAGTCTCAATCCCTTTGTCCGTGTTTGATGTGTGAACGCAATATTTGTGGTCTTATCTCGGATTTTGTGTGTGCACGCGCAGGATATGTTTCTTTTTCTGGATTATGTACTATTTCTGGAACTTGGATTCTATTGGCTATTCACAGAGAGGGTGTGCTGGTCGGGATGTTCTTAGGTGGGGTAGAAGTTGAGAGTGCAATACGTTTCTCACGATTATTTGTCTTGTTCGTTGCAGGCTTCCCGACCTCTCAGGAGTCGATGCACTTGGTGGTCCAGGAAATTGTAGCATTATGTAATTGATGGAGGATGGAAGGTCAGAGAGCAAACCTTCCTGTCAAGTGGAGGAGCTGATCGAAGCAAGAATTTGAGCTTTGAATAAGATGCCATTCGTTTAAGCTGATGATCTCTGGCTATCCAAGGAGTCCTATGGGAATTTAACATGGCCTGCACTTCATGATACATGAAAAAGGCATGAAGTTCAAGAACCATAGGGTTGTGTTCTTTGAATCGTGGATGAGTCGATCATGGTTTATTCTTATCATCCAGTGCGCAGTCTCGTGGTCCAGGGTATTTTTGGAGTAGGCATTGAACCATGGTATTCACAGAGACCAGCGGTTAAAATATATGGTTTTGTGATATAGAATTGGCACTCCAGGTACTATTGCAGGGCTAGTGTTCCTGATTGTTCTCCAGAGTTGGTTGACGATGTATTCTACTTTAAACTTATTCGTTCTTGTAGCCAGTTCACGAACCGCATGGTGCGTTGTGTATGCAGTCATTGTTCACATTGTGCCAGTCTCATATACACGAGATCCGAAGAAGTATGATGATTGTGAAAGTTGTCTTCTCTGTTGGCCCGTCCTCGAGTATCCTGTTTCACGAATCTTGACTAATTTGAATATGCAAGTGGTTCTGAGGTGTCTGTTACCTGTAAAGAGTGTCCCGTAATGGGACCACGTTCACTCTCTGGAATGATCAGAGGTTTAGGGTACAAGAAGTAATCTCTTAGAAGTGTTGTCTCATGTGTCCGCAAGTGCTTACTTGGCGGTAACGTGTATTTGTAGAGTACCAAATAAGGTTTGTGAGTAAGAGAATGTGACTGAGAAGCCTTGCTTAACTATACCGAGAAAACGGGCATTGTGGCAGTTGAGCGGAGCATCTGACAATGAGCAGGCCAACCTCACGAACCAGTAACCGATACCGGTAGTAGTTGGCTTTACCAAACTGAAGCGTATTTGTTACGATCCTAGACAACCCGTTCCTACTCTCGCTTGGAGTGACGGGTACGATTGTATTTTAGGTGCATGCACGGCTGAGATCTGTGTGTCGGAAGCCTTCAAGGATGATGCAAACATGGAAGATATCTTGTGTAATTCGATAACACCCTAGCTCGTCTTTTCTGGTCAGTTTCTGAGAGCACTTGGCACGCAGGCGGTGCATTTTGCGATCTTATCGAGATATCACTTTCATGTTGGTTTTTATTGTGGAGCAGTGCTTAGCGATGCCGAGGAGAGCAAGTAATCGAATGATGTGTACGTTTATCAACTTTTTGTGTAGTTTTTCGGAATATCTCGCAGATCCGTCACATAATTGTCCCACCTTCTTCATTCAGGAGCATCCTTTAGCAACGCTCAGCATAGTTTACGAGGATGGCTCCTTTACTGCGGTATGTGTGTGTGCTCAACTGTACTGTACTCTGTTATCAAAATGGTCAATCGTCACCGGAGAGTAGCTGACGCTATTTCACTGCAACTACGTATTCATACTAAAAAAAGAAAAAAAAAAAAAAAAAAGAAAAAAAAAAAAAGAAAAAAAAAGAGGAGGGCCCAAAAAAAAAAGATGGTGGGGGGGGGGGGGGATATCCGCATACACAACTGACCGAAGATATACACTATTTGCCACCATTATCTCCCCTCCTACTGCATCCCTCAAAGACCAACTTCCAGTGCAGCCATCCGACTCCCCATCGATTAAGAAATCACCCGTGGTCGAATACGATACGAAGAAGCTCTGCCATGTCTTGGATTGTTCTCGGAAACTATTGATCGGAAGCATCGCTATCCAGTGAGTGTAGCAGTGCATCCAGAGAGTGTCCCTTGATCCCCGTATTGACTTCGGTCCGAAAGCCCGTGTATTCTGCGTAGATTGCAATAAAATCATGTCAGAGTATGATAGAGTCTTGGTTACTTGGAAGATCAACGAAGGTTACCTAGTGCATTACATATGTTGACTGAGGTGTTTATATTGGAATTTCTTTGGTGAATGACTCAGTCTCATGTGGGGCGAAAGACAATCCTCTGCGATCACATGAATGTCCAGTAGAACGTCACTAAGTTACGAGGAAATCCTATGACAACTATCAGGTCGGGGTAGATTAGAGTTCGAGGATTCACTGAGCGAAATCGAGAAAGGGTACTTGGAGTTCAGGCATCCCAGTCTTCTTACCGTAGTCGGAATCCGGTTCTGCACGGCCTTGCTTTGGACCAGACGTATGGCTGCGAATGAAGTCTTCTCTGTCCCGCATGGCGTTCTTCATTCTCTGTTCCGTTAGCCACTCGTCTTGAATCTTATCTTCGGCCAGTCTTCTCGCCCTTTCATCGTGCAACTCCTCCACAAGGTTTCGCAAGTAGTGAAGTTTCTCGCACGGCTTCATATGCTGGTATCCTTCCTCTCTGCATTTTTTTTTCACTGCACACGGGTTTTCACATGTATGTGTGAAGCCATTGGGTATGTCAAGCAGACAACAACTAAAACAATGCTCTCAAATGCACAGACGTCTTACTTGCCAGGATTGTCACTTCTTCCATCCCAGATAGCTCCTTCCCCTTTCGACGGCGAGGATGTATTGGGTTTATCGGGTGATCTTCACTTGACCCGCGAACAGCTGATGCCTTCCCCCCCGGCTTCAATTGTTTGCTTCGATCCTCTGCCACATACAAAATACAACGGTGTAGGAGTTGGTTGTACCGAGTTAAACAGGGGAACCATGGCCGTAATCGGCTCTTCACAAAAGAAATCAGGGTTTCAAATTAGGAGCAATCCGTGAAGAGTTACATGGCATGGCACATGGCTTACCGTTGGCACTCCCCTCATCCTCTGTGCTAGCATCTCCGTGATCGCCATTCCGGTTCGAGGTGTCTGAGGTGGGCCAATTGGAGTTCGTTAGAATAGATCTATAATCGCAATGTTTGATGTCAATACAATGCCGTGTTCGAGTACCGAAAGAGGAACCATTACATACCTCTCTGGGTTTCGTCGTTCTTGTATGATGGAGCCGAGACTGTCCTCGAAGGAGGCACTGGGAGTGCGCGCCGCAAGTCGTATCCTCTCACCTTCCGTTGGTCTAATGACCTCGGCTTCACGTTGACCTCCCAGTCATCCTCGGCTCCCTCCAGTGTGTTCTCATCGAGGGTTAGGTCTCTCAACTCATTGCCCGGCCAATTCCCGCCTGCGGAAAAGCACTCCTGCTTGTACTCCTCAAAGCTCAAGAACGGCTTCCGGCCTCTGGAGCAAGCCTTCGCCGCAAAAGATGCCCAGTCTACAGCATACCCTAACTTCTCAGCGAGTAGGCCGCGAGCAAACGCAAGTCCGATTGAGCGTTGCTTACCAATGGGACGTTGATATACCGTTTGGTACAGTTTCTCAATACGGTAACACTGTCGAGGGCTCTCGCTCCTTTTAGACGTCGCGTACCAGAATGCCCCTCCTTTCCGAGGTCCCCACCGAAGAGCACACTTCGCGGCATCGACGATGGTCACCGGTAGCGTGTCCCGGTCCCCCGTTGGTCCACCAGGAATGTAGCCTTCGTGATTCAAGCCCTTCTCCGTGTGAAACCAATGGGCATTTCCACCACCAGACGAGCCACGCACTCTTCTATTTCTCGACACCATCTGCGATACAAAGAATTTAGCACAGCGTGTACTCTACACGCAGGAATCCGTTCTCCATCACGTGTAAAACAACCACCCAAAACGACGACTAATCACCTCTCCAGGTCTAGGGTCAGAAAGAAAATGCTAATCGTTCTGAATCTGATCCCGTCATCGAGAACGGAATTGAGGTTTCCCTCAACACCAGTTATCCTATGATACGCAGACCCAAAGGGCAGACACGCACCAAAACCCACAACTTCACAAGAAATCATCAGAGAACCGAAACATGTGCACCATGGAAACCCACAATTTTATTCTTTTCAAAACAGAACCCCCAGTTTACAAACACCTGCGTGCGACATCGACTCAACCATGCTTCCCACCCAGGTGCCTAACAAGCGGTTTATACAGCACATACAAAAAAGCCGAGGCTTACAAGCCAAAACTTCGTGGAGTGAAAGCTCACACACCAAAACCCACCGTCTCAATCCTGCACACCTCGCAGAAACCAGAAAACCTAACAACACGGTCCTATCTGCCGCTCATCCCATGTTGATTGAGCCAGATTAAGCACTCCCCTTCATTGATTCTCACAAACAGACATCCCCTCCGCCTACGCCCTCGAGGCATGCATGTATCCCAGAATCAAGTCGGGGAATCATTCCACCCCGAGACTCGAAACAAACCACCAGACACCGTCGGAAACCAATCAAAAGGAGACGGACAAGACGGCATCGCCTGTGATCAACGACACAGGGGATGATTCGCAGACCTTTCAAAAAAAAAATAAACAAATTTCAGTACAAACACCGTAAGAGTAGACACACACCAACAGCAAAAACACTAAACCCTAAACCTAGCTGCATACCTTGGGCTTGCTTCTCGGACCGAGGTTGTGGCAGGAGCAGGGCACACCTCGAGTCCGGCTCGTAGGTCGCGAAGATCGGCAAAGCTCCGTGCAAACAGAGCGCCAGGAGTCTACAAAATCCGACGGTCCTATTGCACATCACCATACACTGAACAGCAGACCCCACCCTCCAGCGCTTAGATACAATGAGAATCTACACAGCGACATCAACTACGTCATCGGCAAGGGGGGTAATGTAATCCGCGTGACTCGCCTAACTGGGCTACCTATTTCAATGAATTGCGCAACATAGAGGACTCAGCGATCGGTGGTCACACAATGTGGTGCACAATGGGGCAATCAGCTGAGACGCTGCGACACCGTCAGCGGTGAAGCACCTGGACTACGGCACGGAGCAGACAGGAAGCAGAGGACAAGCTAACCCTACCCAACAACACCAGAAAATCAGAGCACAACATTTCCACGACGCGGGACGATGAAGGGCGAGAGCAGGCCTGGCGGGAGAGGTGAACATACCTTCATACTGTGCAGGTTGAGCACCATGAAGAAGATGATTCGCGGAGTCATTGAGATGGCGGCTGGGCACGGAAGAAGTGACCGCCCATGATCATGGTCACTGATTGTGAGGTAGCTGAATGGATGGGTAAGTGCACTTGTTGATGGTGAGGAGACACCTTGGGACGTTCCCATTACCAGTCAATCAAATCAGCGGACGCAAATCGGTGAGGTGACCAGTCTGACTTGGCTCACAACTCCAATCCCGTTGGGTCCTGTCTTATCCATGGAGGTGAGGTGACACCTTTCAGTCCACAACCAGTCCAAGAACTGCGCATCAGTACATCACATCATTAGTCACAGAGGCAGTGATGGTGAAATACATGGTAATGCACATAAAGAATATAAATTCCATAACTAATGTGACTGAAATGTACTTGCTCCTCGAAGGATACACTTCACTTATGTTTAAGTATTGAGCTACAGGACGTGCATGATGGTGAACACGTAAAACTTTTTTAAAAATAATAATAATAAATAAATAAATAAATAATAAATAAATAATAAATAATAAATATTAAAAAAAAAAACTGCTATCAACTTAAAAACTTGTGAACACACTGAGCAAAATCGTAGCAGTAAAGCTTGGATTCTGGAATCCTTCAATCTCCAAACTCATGAGAAAAAAAGTCTATTTTGCAGGAGCCTCACCTTGTTCCATCAATATTCATGTGATCGAAGGATCCATTTAGTGTAACCTGTTCAAATAAGCACAACGCTTAGTGATATCCAACCAATGATTGTACAGACTTGAGAGTCGTTGAAAAAAAAATTAAAAAAAAAAAAATTAAAAAAAAAAAAAATTAAAAAAAAAAAAAATTAAAAAATTTAAAAAACATCTGCAGGGGATTGGGGCGTTCCTCACTATTGTGATCCACAAAAAAGGTTTATGCAGAGAATACAACAGAACTTACCAAGGGCTACAGCCAAAATCGGGGGAGGAGTTCTTCCGTTCCAGGTACTAACACATTATGCCACATCCGTTCCTGGATTTCACAACGTTCAGACAACGACGCAAAATGTGCAGTGAGGATTCCTAGAAGGCCCTGGAACGTACCAAGCAAGGCGACAAAATCCTAGACCAAATTGTTTTACCTTAAACCAATCACTGTACACAAATGAGAAAAATCATCCAACCAAGCTCCCAGAACATAGAGCACTAAAACTAACATATGATTTTGATTAAGATTCTGTAGCGAGCTACGGTAGAATTAAGCATTTCCGAACGCAGTAAAACAAATTCACCAACCCCGTTGCACAACATATCGGTACACGCAACACTTGATAATCTTAAAACAACGACAGCAGACCACTTGGAGCACCGATTAAAATGTTCATAATCATAAAAAGCGAAGATCGCCTTACACAACAATCACAACAAGCACAAAATTTGTTTGAGAATGATTCATTTCTTTTTCGAGATTCAGAGGTCTTTGTACAAGAGCATGATCACCTATGTAGTAGAAATTGAACAATCTTAGTAATAAGCGAAACATACCTCCCATTGTTTCATAGCATAGTTATCGAGATCCTCGAGACCTGGGGTCCTAGCAGCAATGCTTCCAGATACGACGTCTCTTGGAGGCCCACCCCTGAAACAATCACAGTTACCAACCCACTTAGCAGTTAATATCCGTGATGGCAGGATCGCCTGAGGGCCTGCAAGACTACTCAAATTATGAATTCGTGATTACATGTTTTGTGGAGTCAGTATCAAGTCTAAGTTCCAAAAAAGACGTCCACTACTAAGTCTTCTACTACGACGTCCACATGGTGTTAACTAACCAATCTCAAAGATATTAAGACCGCTCTTCAGTGGAGAAAAAACACATATGTGCCAAAACAGCATGATACCATGACAAGGACGTGAGAGGAGCACCTCATAGGGACTTCCGATGTTTCCTTGAGCGGCAAGCATGTAGAGAAGTATGTAAGCAACCTGCTCCAAAAACCAAAAAAAAAAAAAAAAAACTTTGCTGAGACCGGTACTTTGCGAAAGTATGAGGATATATTGTAAAAGTGAAACTGTTTCGAATATTCATGGTTTCTCAGAGGTAAAAGGATTAGACCCGCACAGCTGCTATTGTTGAGATTATGTACCTCAGCCCCGCTTGGTACAAAGCAAGGTGACAACTTGAATATCCTCAGCCTCACATCGGGTGTGCGCGGATGATGCGATTTGTCCAATAGCTGTCCGCGCTGCAAGTCCACGGTAAACCTTCAGATCTTCCTACTTCCAAGAACCCACTCACGCCTCTCCCGGACATTGTACACCAATAGAACCAGGGTCAGTAAAACATGAGTAACTCGTAGATGACACGGCAAAATGGTGCATCCCTGGTGGTCGGAAGTGTAACAAATTTGTGATACATGCTCAAGTGTATGAGCCTCCACAGGGGGGCATGTAATCAGATGGATCAAATATTGGAGGGGATCAGCAATGTAGTCACCTGAACTCGCTTGCCAACTCGAAGAGGAACCGCTTTCGCTATCACCTCAGAGCCAACTGGCGCAGATTGCAAGTGACTGACGGTCAGATCAATTCCCTCAACTCTGGCCCAGCAGGAGACGATTTGAGCGCCCCAGCTGGCTAATGTCTCTGCTAGAAGCGCCGTGATGCCACCATGAAGCACTCCAACCGGCTGGCACAGCAACACGTAAGAACTGATGGCTTGGTATAAAGGAAAATTGTTGTGCCAATCATCTAATACAAAGAACATAAAGCAGATCCCGGAAACAGATCGAGGTCCTCAAATTGGAAACTGGCGCAACCATGTACTGTATGGAATTTATGTTCATACTATTTTCTAAGCTCTCTAGCGTCAACGCAACATCCGTCCCTAGGCACGCCCTCCTCAATACCAAGAGTATGCTAAGTAGACTTTCCTCAAGAACCAACACGGAGAGTTGTTACAGAGTTAAGTGCGAACTCATCAGAGCTCACAGTGATAACCCTCGGGTCAGGGCTTAGCACTACACATTCACAACCCTTGTCCTTAGCATACAAAACAACGTCCTTCAAATACTCTATAAAATTGCTCCATTGCTCTAACCTTCTGCCTATCGTTCACAGACACTCCCAATTCACGTTTCCATCACACAAATCCCTGCCTCGCCCACCATCCATGAACCCGAACTGTCACCTCACCGCTCTTCACAAAACCAAAAACCCACCATGAAATCCATGCAAATCACATGAGCTCACATGCAACAACCATCTGAGTACAGACACAAAAACGAGCAGTATGCAGCAGAACTACCATCGGCATCACACCTAAGAGAAAGTTAACATGCACTTTAGTGACCTGCACCCCCAGCCTCAATTGCACCCTGCCTTGCGTCCATCTCCCCAGTCGCCCCATGTCCGGCCTCCCTCCTCTCGCCAGGCTGCTTTGCACCCACTCCCCGCTCGCCAACGTCCGCCCCGCACCCGTGACCTGGCTGCCCTGCGCCCCTCCGCTCAGCGCCTGCATTTGCCTCCGTTCCCATTCTGGGAGCCCACCGGGCCCGCCTACGCTGCGCTCCGCCCCATGGCTCCCAGTGAGCGCGCCCTGATCACCTCACCGGTCGAAACAATACACATTACAGAGCGAACACACCCGTGCCCCTAATCCCTTCTCTCCACAAACTCAGCAAAAAATTCATGTTTCCATCCTCTTAAAACCTAGGCCATCATCGCCCACGCGAGAGAAAAAAAAAAAAATCATTCCCTCACCTTCTCCCAAAAATCCAATCCCAAATTCGGAAACCCCCCCCGCTCCTTCCCCCAGCGCGACCCCTCAATCCCCACCGAAAAAGAAAAAAAAAAAAAAACCCACTCACTCACCACTCAACCCCCCTCCCTCCGACCCTCCCTCTCTCACCTACAAACGAAGATGATCTCGCCTCCGGCATCCCCCCGCCTCGTCGCCTGAAGAACGACCACCCCACCACGTAAGGGCACGTGAAAAGCACCCCATAACAGCATGCATTCACATCGATCCGTGTCCCATCATGGCGTGAACAATACCACCCAGGTGCGAAATCGGTGCAGGCATTGCGTGCACATCGAGAGCATGGAATAAGGGCACGGACAGCCATAGCTCAAATGCACCAGAGTGCTGCCCCCTGGGACGCCCTTCCAAAACCTGCCCTGCGACTCAGTGCCGTTGCCGCTGACGACGAGGGATCGCCCGCCCAGCACCACCCTGGTGCAATCATCGCGCTCCTCCCGCATGCTCTGCAACTTCTCCGCGGTACCTCCTGGCTGGCCACATCACCCGGCGCTCCCCCCCCCCCCCCCCCCCCCCCGGGCTTGGGAACCCCCACAACCTTCCTGGGCCTCGCCCTGCCCGCATGTTGTTCGAGGCGCTCCCCAATCCGCATCGGCAATCGGCATCGCGCTCGCACCATGCCCCCCCCCCCCTCGTGGTGGCCAGGGTTTCGCTGGTGTGGCGTCGCTCGGTTTCGTCCATCACAACCCCGGGAGAGACGATCCCAAACCCGCCAAAGAGCCCCTTAACCGCCATCATCTCCAAAACGTACATGCTTCACAACTGAGATCTACAACGGTCCAGGAGGTAGTGGTTTAGGGTGTGGTTCCGTGTAATCCAATATCTGTATATGCAAGCATGTCGTTCTGATCAGCATTCACGCGGGATGGTCACACATACGGAATGGACTCCGACCCTGGTTAATTTCACACGTTGATCGTTAATCCGTGGAAACCCTCGTCCAGACTTTATCACTTACATTAGGTCCGGAGATCAGTTCAGAGCTTACAATGGACAAATTTTTGGGGCTGGAAGAATGACCTGGCGCGTCCAGAATCTCGAGGTCGAGGTATTATCACTGCAACACCTGCTCTGCATTGTTTTGCAACAGTTAAAGACTTTGCCGTGCTGTCGAATGAGACATGGTCTGTTTGTGGAGGAAACGAACGTGAAGTTTATGGCTCACTGACATGGCTCGGTTGCTGGGTGTGCAGCTCGCTCGGGAGCAGGCAAGCTGCGGGAAAGAGAAAGCTGCGGGAATACACAGCTTATTCTGGACGTGCTCTTTTTTCTGTTTCTCAGAGGCTGGACAAATTCCCCACGGTACATGATGGTCCGACGGAGTTGTATCCTCTCGAAACGCGCCCTTGTGATGTGTGCTGTGCAAAATCCATTTATGGGTGTGTACAAGGCATGAAGTTTGCTTCAATCTTGTACAAGTTGATCTCATTGAATTTTGGTTTAGGGTACCTCTAGTTTTTTTTCCCGAATAATTTTTTTTATTTTGTTTTATTTTTTTAAAAATCAAATTTTATGTTGCTGCCCGCCCGGTAAGCGCTGGGTCCCCTGCCCCCACCCTTCAATTCCCCGGGGCCATAGCCGGAGGTCACCTCTGCTACATGTGTCCCGCGCCACTTCTTGTCCGATGTGGTGATCTGATGTGGCCGAATAAGGGTTTAGGTGTTCATTTTGGTAGATTTCGATTGAGACATATCCGTTGGAGGGTTTAGAGATGATGAGAATATGTCTAAGATATTTACATAACGCGCTGAAATATGATTCCGTAGATTCGGCATGCGGACATCTCGAATTGCATAAGTTACAACAACAGGTTCCATTTTGTTTTGATTCCACGCTCTTCACCGGCAGTGACTGCGTATGGACAAATGTCCACCGGTCTCGACATACATGGATTCAGATGCGAAAAGAACAAAACACTAGATCTTCGAGAAGATGAATCCTTTCCAATGAAACAGAGCATGCAACCAAGAATATATGTGAGGACAGACAAAATCAATACAGTAGTAATTTTTCATTTGTATATCTATAACAAAAAACAGCAAGGTACAAAACGGCATCGAGAACAGATTCACAGCAAATACTTTGGCCTGCTAAAGTTCGTATCAGCTAGGGGAAAGTTGCAAAATTTGCCACTAAGCTAGACTCAAGTGTTCGGATGTGAGGACTAAGACACTACATACTACGTATTCAACTGACTAATGTCACCTGGTTTACCCTATTCTTCTTTGTACAGAGAGAGAATATAGTAGCAGAGGCAAAAGGTGCTGCACATGTGCACCAGCCCTACAGTGACGATGACACCGATACGTCGGTACAGTAACGGAGGACGCAGACGCCCCTGTGCACGCTCTAAGTAGATATCCTTTTGTACACCGCCTGACAACGTTAAAGTCGCGAGTATGGATAAAGACACTTCGGAACATGTTAGATTCGGAAGGCATAAAGAAAACAGAAGTGCCTCTAAGCGCGTGCGGACTGTGCCACCCACATGTCTGGACGTGGAGCAATTTTACTGCCGTCATAGACCCAGATCGGATGATTCCCGGGACCAGCAAGACGTTCACGCAGGTGGCGCAACTCCTCCGTAGTGAGGCTCGCGAGTGGCAGGTTGCGGTAGCGTGCATCAGAGAAAGGAACTGCCATCGTCCAGGACGTGTTCAGGATGCCCCATGAGTAGTTGAAGCGGAACGCCTCAAATTCATCCTTTTGGACCCAGTTATCTCCCGCAACTTCGGAAAAATCTGCACGAGCCAGGCGCATGACGGCATACTCCGGATTGGCATCCACCGTGTTCTTCCACATCTTGCAAACCGCACGAGCTCGGTCAACATCTGCGAATGTTACAATTTCCGGTGCGACCCAGGTCCGGTCAGTGCAAAAATAGTCCCAAGGGTCAGGACCACGGGCGACTTCAGCGAGCAGCGCCTGCAAAACTCCATGGCATGCAATGACTTCGCAAGACATTGTGTGAGTCAAAGACCGCAGTGCCGAATCAAAACGAGACAGAGACAAGACCTGGTACTCAGAAGCAGAACTAGCAAGACTCAAGGCACGCAAATCAAGTAAGACTTCTGTAAACAGATATGATAAAGAGGAAGAAGCATGAGGTTTATGCAGTAAGCCACTGGAGATCTCAAGTGGAGGAGGAGGGGAGACATACCTCGAGGCAACCTACTCATAGACTCAATTACGCTCGGTAGGCCTGATGATTAAAATCATTGTGATTCCAGCCCTGGATGTCACGTACTCCCGTGTGTGAGGCCGTATCCTCTGATCTACAAAGTGAGGGAGCCTAGAGATGTGAACGAGGTTATCATATCGACATAATGTGATTGAACGATCATCTACTGGTTCTATCACCTCTAAAGAAATTAGCACAGAACGTAAATATACGTACCTCAAAGAACTATCAAATCCGCACAGATCATGGTTGTAACCGGCGGGTCAGTCGGGACACCATCGACATACAATTGCACATACGGCTTGATTGAGATCCATTTTGCCAGAGCCATGCAGGTTGAGCTTAGGCCCCGGACGCACAGGTCCCCACTAGCACCGCCACCACCTACGGCAGCGCTGCCACCGGGCTCAACTTCGCCATGGTCCGGATCAACCTGAGCAAAAAAAAAAATAATACCAACTTCTAGAATGCAAGAAGTACTCAGGATGCAACTCGGACAGGGGAAGATGAGATTGAGAGTAGTGGAAGGTTGCACCGATTCAGCTCATCGGGGCCTAAACACTGAGACCTGGAGTCATTGGCCTGGGCACCCCAGGTCACTCCATTGGACACCCCCGGTCACTGGCTCCGGCACCCCAGGTCACTGTGTTGGACTCCCTCGTGAAATTGAAGTGAAGTGAGCATTCCTGCCAAAGAGCAAATATATGTCACTGGGGCACCCCAGGTCATCAGGCTGGGCACCCCAGGTCATTGGATTTGGGCACCCCAGGTCACTGGGCTGGGCACCCTAGGTCATAGGTTTCGGCACCCCAGGTCACTAGCTTCCGCACCCCAGGTAACTCGATTGGGCACCCTAAATCACTGGATTGGGCACCCGGGGTCACTTCCTCAGGCACCCCAGGTCACTCGATCAGGCACCCGAGGTCACATGCTCAGGCACCCCAGGTCACAAGCTTCAGAATCATTTGTTGTTGAATTGAGAATTGAAAACCTGAATTCATAAAAGTTCTCAATTCAAATGACTTTGGCACCCTAGGTCACCAGATTGGGCACCCAAGGTGTACCGAATTGAGCACCCGAGGTCACATGCTCCGCCACCCCAGGTCACCAGCTTTGGCACCCCACGTCACTCGATTGGGCACCCCAGGTCATTGGCTCGGGCACCCAAGGTCACTGGGCTGGGCACCCCAGGTCACTCACTCAGGCACCCCAGGTCAGTGGCTTGAGACTCCTTAGATGTTGAATTGAGAATTGGGAATCTGAATTCATAGTGGTAATGACTTCGGCACCCCAGGTCACTGCATTCGGCACCCGAGGTCACAGGCTCCAGCACCCCAGCTCACTAGCTTCGGCACCCCAGGTCACTGGATTGGGCACCCCAGGTTACAGTGGTGGGCACCCCATGTCACTGGGCTAGGCACCCGAGGTCACTCACTCTGTCATCCCAAGCCGTTCACTCCAGCACCCCAGGGCACAGGCTTGAGAATCCTTAGTTGTTGAATTGAGAATTGAGAATCAGAATTCATAATACAGTCAATCCTTGATAACTGTTAACGGTTGGGAGCATGCTTTTTGTTATCACTTGGGGAATACTAACACTTATCTTTTACTTTATAAACTTATGTTTTCCTTTATAAACTTATGTTTTACTTTATGGACTTATCTTTTTACTTTATATTTTACTTTATCGTTTACTTTATGAACTTAGAATATATGATCTTTTACTCTATGATCTTTATAATGCATGTACCAATCAATTTGTTTCTAAGATGGAAACCATAAAATATTGCTTGACCTCAAAGTTATCTCCCTTCAAACTATGGTTCTTACCTAGGCCCCTTTAAAGAGCACTTATCACTTATCTAGGTCAAATTAGGAGCATAACATTACATAAGTGTTACTTGTCTTAATTTTAAGGGAGCAAAAATCTCCATAACACATATAGAGTTTTAACACTTATCGAGGTAACACTTATCGAGGTTTGACTCTAGTCCTCAATTCAAATGACCTTGGCACCCCAGGTCACCGGATTGGGCACCCCAGGTCACAGGCTCCCACACCCCAGCTCACTAGCTTCGGCACCCCAGGTCATTGGATTAGACACCCTAAATCACTGGATTGGGCTCCCGAGGTCACTCGCTCAGGCGCCCCAGGTCACTGGCTCAGGCACCTCTGGTCAGTGGCTCGGGCACCCCAGGTCACCGGCTCGGGCACCCCAGGTCAGTGGCTTGAGAATCCTTGGTTGTTGAATTGAGAATTGAGAATCTGAATTCATAAGAGTCCTCAATTCAAATGATTTTTGGCACCTGTGGTCACCGGATTGGGCACCCGAGGTCACATGCTCCTGCACCCCAGGTCACTAGGTTGGGCACTGCAGGTCACTGGGCTCGGCACCCTAGGTCACCGGCTCGGGCACCCGAGGTCAGTGGCTCGGGCACCCCAGGTCACTGGGCTGGGCACCCCAGGTCACCGGCTCGGGCACCCCAGGTCAGTGGCTTGAGAATCCTTGGTTGTTGAATTGAGAATTGAGAATCTGAATTCATAATAGTCGTCAATTCAAATGAGTTTGGCACACCAGCTCACAGGCTCGGGCACCCTAGGTCACTGAGTTGGGCACCCCAGGTCACTGGCTCCGGCACCCTTGGTCATAGGGTAGGGCACCCCAGGTCACTGGCTCCGGCACCCCAGGTCACTGGTCTAGGCACCCGAGGTCAGTGACTCTGGCATCCCAGGCCATTCACTTGAGCACCCCAGGACAGTGGCTTGAGAATCCTTAGTTGTTGAATTGAGAATTGAGAATGTGAATTCATAATTCTGTCAAACCTTGATAAGTGTTAACGGTTGGGAGCATACTTTATGCTATCACTTAGGGAATAGTAACACTTATCTTTTACTTTATAAACTTATATTTTACTTTATAGACTTATCTTTTACTTTATATTTTACTTTATCTTTTAATTTATATTTTACTTTATCTTTTACTTTACGAACTTAAAATATATGATCTTTTACTCTATGATCTTAATAATGCATGTACCAATCAATTTGTTTCTAAAATGGAAACTATAAACTATTGCTTGACCTCAAAGTTATCTCTCTTCAAACTATGGTTCTTACAAAAGTCCCTTTTTAGACACTTATCACTCATCGAGGTAAAATTAGGAGCTTAACATTACATAACACTTAACACATAACACTTACTAGTCTTAATTTTAAAGGAGCAAAAATCTCCATAACACAAATAGAGTTTTAACACTTATCCAAGTAACACTTATAGAGGTTTGACTGTAGTCCCCAATTCAAATGACTTTGGCACCCCAGGCCACCGGATTGGGCACACCCCAGGTCACCGGATAGGGCACCCCAGGTCACTGCATTGGGCACCCCAGGTCACATGCTCCTGCACCCCAGGTCATTAGGCTCGGCACCCAGGTCACTGAATTGAGTACCCCAAGTCACTAGCACAAGCACCCCAGATCACTGGCTTAGGCACCCCAGGTCACTAGCTCGGGCACCCCAGGTCACTGGGCTGGGCACCTCAGGTCATTGGCTCAGGCACTCCAGGCCAGTGGCTTGAGAATCCTTAGATGTTGAATCGAGAATTGAGAATCAGAATTCATAGTGGTCCTCAATTTAAATGACTTTAGCACCCCAGGTCACCGGATTGGGCACCCCACGTCACTGTGGTAGGCACCCCAGGTCACCGGCTCGGGCAGCCCAGGTCACAGGGCTAGGCACCCGAGGGCACTCACTCTGTCATCCCAAGCCGTTCACTCCAGCACCCCAGGGCACTGGCTTGAGAATCCTTAGTTGTTGAATTGAGAATTGAGAATCTGAATTCATAATAAAGTGTTAACAGTTGGGAGCATACCTTTTGTTATCACTTGGGGAACAGCAACACTTATCTTTACTTTATGAACTTATGTTTTACTTTATGGACTTATATTTTACTTTATAATTTACTTTATCTTTTACTTTATGAATTTAAAATATACGATCCTTTACTTTTTGATCTTAATAATGCATGTACCAATCAATTTGTTTCTAAGATGGATACTATAAACTATTGCTTGACCTCAAAGTTATCTCCCTTCAAACTATGGTTCTTACCTAGGTCCCTTTAAAGAGCACTTATCACTGATCGAGGTAAAATTAGGAGCATAACATTACATAAGTCTTACTAGTCTTAATTTTAAGGGAGCAAAAATCTCCATAACACATATAGAGTTTTAACACTTATCGAGGTAACACTTATCGAGGTTTGACTCTAGTCCTCAATTCAAATGACTTTGGCACCCCGGGTCACCGGATTGGGCACCCCAGGTCACAGGCTCCCGCACCCGAGCTCACTAGCTTCGGCACCCCAGGTCACTGGATTAGGCACCCTAAATCACCGGATTGGGCACATGAGCTCACTCGCTCAGGCGCCCCAGGTCCCTGGCTCAAGCACCTCTGGTCAGTGGCTTGGGCACCCCAGGTCACCGGCTCGGGCACCCCAGGTCAGTGGCTTGAGAATCCTTGGTTGTTGAATTGAGAATTGAGAATCTGAATTCATAAGAGTCCTCAATTCAAATGATTTTTGGCACCTGTGGTCACCGGATTGGGCACCCGAGGTCACATGCTCCTGCACCCCAGGTCACTAGGTTGGGCACTGCAGGTCACTGGGCTCGGCACCCTAGGTCACCGGCTCGGGCACCCGAGGTCAGTGGCACGGGCACCCCAGGTCACTGGGCTGGGCACCCCAGGTCACCGGCTCGGGCACCCCAGGTCAGTGGCTTGAGAATCCTTGGTTGTTGAATTGAGAATTGAGAATCTGAATTCATAATAGTCGTCAATTCAAATGAGTTTGGCACACCAGCTCACAGGCTCGGGCACCCTAGGTCACTGAGTTGGGCACCCCAGGTCACTGGCTCCGGCACCCTTGGTCATAGGGTAGGGCACCCCAGGTCACTGGCTCCGGCACCCCAGGTCACTGGTCTAGGCACCCGAGGTCAGTGACTCTGGCATCCCAGGCCATTCACTTGAGCACCCCAGGACAGTGGCTTGAGAATCCTTAGTTGTTGAATTGAGAATTGAGAATGTGAATTCATAATTCTGTCAAACCTTGATAAGTGTTAACGGTTGGGAGCATACTTTATGCTATCACTTAGGGAATAGTAACACTTATCTTTTACTTTATAAACTTATATTTTACTTTATAGACTTATCTTTTACTTTATATTTTACTTTATCTTTTAATTTATATTTTACTTTATCTTTTACTTTACGAACTTAAAATATATGATCTTTTACTCTATGATCTTAATAATGCATGTACCAATCAATTTGTTTCTAAAATGGAAACTATAAACTATTGCTTGACCTCAAAGTTATCTCTCTTCAAACTATGGTTCTTACAAAAGTCCCTTTTTAGACACTTATCACTCATCGAGGTAAAATTAGGAGCTTAACATTACATAACACTTAACACATAACACTTACTAGTCTTAATTCTAAAGGAGCAAAAATCTCCATAACACAAATAGAGTTTTAACACTTATCCAAGTAACACTTATAGAGGTTTGACTGTAGTCCCCAATTCAAATGACTTTGGCACCCCAGGCCACCGGATTGGGCACACCCCAGGTCACCGGATAGGGCACCCCAGGTCACTGCATTGGGCACCCCAGGTCACATGCTCCTGCACCCCAGGTCATTAGGCTCGGCACCCAGGTCACTGAATTGAGTACCCCAAGTCACTAGCACAAGCACCCCAGATCACTGGCTCAGGCACCCCAGGTCACTAGCTCGGGCACCCCAGGTCACTGGGCTGGGCACCTCAGGTCATTGGCTCAGGCACTCCAGGCCAGTGGCTTGAGAATCCTTAGATGTTGAATCGAGAATTGAGAATCAGAATTCATAGTGGTCCTCAATTTAAATGACTTTAGCACCCCAGGTCACCGGATTGGGCACCCCACGTCACTGTGGTAGGCACCCCAGGTCACCGGCTCGGGCAGCCCAGGTCACAGGGCTAGGCACCCGAGGGCACTCACTCTGTCATCCCAAGCCGTTCACTCCAGCACCCCAGGGCACTGGCTTGAGAATCCTTAGTTGTTGAATTGAGAATTGAGAATCTGAATTCATAATAAAGTGTTAACAGTTGGGAGCATACCTTTTGTTATCACTTGGGGAACAGCAACACTTATCTTTACTTTATGAACTTATGTTTTACTTTATGGACTTATATTTTACTTTATAATTTACTTTATCTTTTACTTTATGAATTTAAAATATACGATCCTTTACTTTTTGATCTTAATAATGCATGTACCAATCAATTTGTTTCTAAGATGGATACTATAAACTATTGCTTGACCTCAAAGTTATCTCCCTTCAAACTATGGTTCTTACCTAGGTCCCTTTAAAGAGCACTTATCACTGATCGAGGTAAAATTAGGAGCATAACATTACATAAGTCTTACTAGTCTTAATTTTAAGGGAGCAAAAATCTCCATAACACATATAGAGTTTTAACACTTATCGAGGTAACACTTATCGAGGTTTGACTCTAGTCCTCAATTCAAATGACTTTGGCACCCCGGGTCACCGGATTGGGCACCCCAGGTCACAGGCTCCCGCACCCGAGCTCACTAGCTTCGGCACCCCAGGTCACTGGATTAGGCACCCTAAATCACCGGATTGGGCACATGAGCTCACTCGCTCAGGCGCCCCAGGTCCCTGGCTCAAGCACCTCTGGTCAGTGGCTTGGGCACCCCAGGTCACCGGCTCGGGCACCCCAGGTCAGTGGCTTGAGAATCCTTGGTTGTTGAATTGAGAATTGAGAATCTGAATTCATAAGAGTCCTCAATTCAAATGATTTTTGGCACCTGTGGTCACCGGATTGGGCACCCGAGGTCACATGCTCCTGCACCCCAGGTCACTAGGTTGGGCACTGCAGGTCACTGGGCTCGGCACCCTAGGTCACCGGCTCGGGCACCCGAGGTCAGTGGCTCGGGCACCCCAGGTCACTGGGCTGGGCACCCCAGGTCACCGGCTCGGGCACCCCAGGTCAGTGGCTTGAGAATCCTTGGTTGTTGAATTGAGAATTGAGAATCTGAATTCATAATAGTCGTCAATTCAAATGAGTTTGGCACACCAGCTCACAGGCTCGGGCACCCTAGGTCACTGAGTTGGGCACCCCAGGTCACTGGCTCCGGCACCCTTGGTCATAGGGTAGGGCACCCCAGGTCACTGGCTCCGGCACCCCAGGTCACTGGTCTAGGCACCCGAGGTCAGTGACTCTGGCATCCCAGGCCATTCACTTGAGCACCCCAGGACAGTGGCTTGAGAATCCTTAGTTGTTGAATTGAGAATTGAGAATGTGAATTCATAATTCTGTCAAACCTTGATAAGTGTTAACGGTTGGGAGCATACTTTATGCTATCACTTAGGGAATAGTAACACTTATCTTTTACTTTATAAACTTATATTTTACTTTATAGACTTATCTTTTACTTTATATTTTACTTTATCTTTTAATTTATATTTTACTTTATCTTTTACTTTACGAACTTAAAATATATGATCTTTTACTCTATGATCTTAATAATGCATGTACCAATCAATTTGTTTCTAAAATGGAAACTATAAACTATTGCTTGACCTCAAAGTTATCTCTCTTCAAACTATGGTTCTTACAAAAGTCCCTTTTTAGACACTTATCACTCATCGAGGTAAAATTAGGAGCTTAACATTACATAACACTTAACACATAACACTTACTAGTCTTAATTTTAAAGGAGCAAAAATCTCCATAACACAAATAGAGTTTTAACACTTATCCAAGTAACACTTATAGAGGTTTGACTGTAGTCCCCAATTCAAATGACTTTGGCACCCCAGGCCACCGGATTGGGCACACCCCAGGTCACCGGATAGGGCACCCCAGGTCACTGCATTGGGCACCCCAGGTCACATGCTCCTGCACCCCAGGTCATTAGGCTCGGCACCCAGGTCACTGAATTGAGTACCCCAAGTCACTAGCACAAGCACCCCAGATCACTGGCTCAGGCACCCCAGGTCACTAGCTCGGGCACCCCAGGTCACTGGGCTGGGCACCTCAGGTCATTGGCTCAGGCACTCCAGGCCAGTGGCTTGAGAATCCTTAGATGTTGAATCGAGAATTGAGAATCAGAATTCATAGTGGTCCTCAATTTAAATGACTTTAGCACCCCAGGTCACCGGATTGGGCACCCCACGTCACTGTGGTAGGCACCCCAGGTCACCGGCTCGGGCAGCCCAGGTCACAGGGCTAGGCACCCGAGGGCACTCACTCTGTCATCCCAAGCCGTTCACTCCAGCACCCCAGGGCACTGGCTTGAGAATCCTTAGTTGTTGAATTGAGAATTGAGAATCTGAATTCATAATAAAGTGTTAACAGTTGGGAGCATACCTTTTGTTATCACTTGGGGAACAGCAACACTTATCTTTACTTTATGAACTTATGTTTTACTTTATGGACTTATATTTTACTTTATAATTTACTTTATCTTTTACTTTATGAATTTAAAATATACGATCCTTTACTTTTTGATCTTAATAATGCATGTACCAATCAATTTGTTTCTAAGATGGATACTATAAACTATTGCTTGACCTCAAAGTTATCTCCCTTCAAACTATGGTTCTTACCTAGGTCCCTTTAAAGAGCACTTATCACTGATCGAGGTAAAATTAGGAGCATAACATTACATAAGTCTTACTAGTCTTAATTTTAAGGGAGCAAAAATCTCCATAACACATATAGAGTTTTAACACTTATCGAGGTAACACTTATCGAGGTTTGACTCTAGTCCTCAATTCAAATGACTTTGGCACCCCGGGTCACCGGATTGGGCACCCCAGGTCACAGGCTCCCGCACCCGAGCTCACTAGCTTCGGCACCCCAGGTCACTGGATTAGGCACCCTAAATCACCGGATTGGGCACATGAGCTCACTCGCTCAGGCGCCCCAGGTCCCTGGCTCAAGCACCTCTGGTCAGTGGCTTGGGCACCCCAGGTCACCGGCTCGGGCACCCCAGGTCAGTGGCTTGAGAATCCTTGGTTGTTGAATTGAGAATTGAGAATCTGAATTCATAAGAGTCCTCAATTCAAATGATTTTTGGCACCTGTGGTCACCGGATTGGGCACCCGAGGTCACATGCTCCTGCACCCCAGGTCACTAGGTTGGGCACTGCAGGTCACTGGGCTCGGCACCCTAGGTCACCGGCTCGGGCACCCGAGGTCAGTGGCTCGGGCACCCCAGGTCACTGGGCTGGGCACCCCAGGTCACCGGCTCGGGCACCCCAGGTCAGTGGCTTGAGAATCCTTGGTTGTTGAATTGAGAATTGAGAATCTGAATTCATAATAGTCGTCAATTCAAATGAGTTTGGCACACCAGCTCACAGGCTCGGGCACCCTAGGTCACTGAGTTGGGCACCCCAGGTCACTGGCTCCGGCACCCTTGGTCATAGGGTAGGGCACCCCAGGTCACTGGCTCCGGCACCCCAGGTCACTGGTCTAGGCACCCGAGGTCAGTGACTCTGGCATCCCAGGCCATTCACTTGAGCACCCCAGGACAGTGGCTTGAGAATCCTTAGTTGTTGAATTGAGAATTGAGAATGTGAATTCATAATTCTGTCAAACCTTGATAAGTGTTAACGGTTGGGAGCATACTTTATGCTATCACTTAGGGAATAGTAACACTTATCTTTTACTTTATAAACTTATATTTTACTTTATAGACTTATCTTTTACTTTATATTTTACTTTATCTTTTAATTTATATTTTACTTTATCTTTTACTTTACGAACTTAAAATATATGATCTTTTACTCTATGATCTTAATAATGCATGTACCAATCAATTTGTTTCTAAAATGGAAACTATAAACTATTGCTTGACCTCAAAGTTATCTCTCTTCAAACTATGGTTCTTACAAAAGTCCCTTTTTAGACACTTATCACTCATCGAGGTAAAATTAGGAGCTTAACATTACATAACACTTAACACATAACACTTACTAGTCTTAATTTTAAAGGAGCAAAAATCTCCATAACACAAATAGAGTTTTAACACTTATCCAAGTAACACTTATAGAGGTTTGACTGTAGTCCCCAATTCAAATGACTTTGGCACCCCAGGCCACCGGATTGGGCACACCCCAGGTCACCGGATAGGGCACCCCAGGTCACTGGCTCCGGCACCCCAGGTCACTAGCTCCGGCACCCAGGTCGCCGGATCGGGCATCCCAGGTTACTGGATTAGGCACCCTAAATCACTGAATTGGGCACATGCGGTCACTCGCTCAGGCGCCCCAGGTCCCTGACTCAAGCACCCTTCGTCACTGGCTCAGGCACCCGAGGTCACTGGCTTGAGAATCCTTAGTTGTTGAATTGACAATTGAGAATCTGAATTTAAAATAGTTCTCAATTCAAATGACTTTGGCACCGGAGGTCACCGGATTGGGCACCCAAGGTCGCTCGCTTGAGAATCCTTAGTTGTTGAATTGAGAATTGAGTATCTGAATTCATAATAGTTCTCAATTCAAATGACTTTGGCACCCCAGGTCACCGGATTGGGCACCCAAGGTCACAGACCTTGGCACCCCAGGTCACTAGCTTCGGCACCCCAGGTCACTGGATTGGGCACCCCAGGTCACTTCCTCAGGCACCGCAGATCACTTGGCTGGGCGCCCCATGTCACTAGCTCGGGCACCCAAGGTCACTGGGCTCGGCACCCCAGGTCACTAGCTCGGGCACCCAAGGGCAGTGGCTTGAGAATCCTTAGTTGTTGAATTGAGAATTGAGAATCTGATTTTATAATAGTCCTCGATTCAAATGACTGGGGGTTTAGGCCCTCAAATGACTGGGATGTTTCACATAGTATAATCAAAATGAATGCATTATTTATCACGAGTTTGTCTCTTTCTTATATGGTATTCTTAGATATGTTAGATATATTAAATTTGCCCAAGTTCAATCCCAAACGATTGAATTTGGAAACTACAGTTTGTGACAAGTTGAAATAGCTTCATTGGAGATTTGGACCAACAAGAAGTGCCAATCTTGCACCGGAAAAAAAAAAAAAAAAACCGTCCTCTATCTCATCATATTGAAATTGTTAAGCAGGCTTCCTTAATCTATGTGTAATAGGTTACAACACAGGAGCCCTCATAATACGTACCATACAGTACTGAGACAAATTCTGGTTATTGTGGCGATACAAATTTGTTTGAAATCCTTCTTTCTATTGATATCAATAACAACCTATCTTGCATACATCTCAAGGGCATATGTTTCGTGGACTTATATATAAAGGCAGCACCGGTTAAGGTTGGAATGCCATGACCAGTTACCGCCCACAAATCGTGCAGTAGATTCATAGTGGAACTGCAACAGGGCGGATTGAAGAACGGTGAATTTCTGCATGAGGATTCAGAACTTGCTATTCTTTTGGGACAAGATGCCAAAAAACACATTTCTTTGCCACATAAAAGATAGAGAATGACGATTTTTCGCAATTGTGTGAACTCATCTGTCTTTCACAGATTTTTCCTACACGGGACCAATATCTAGGACCAATATCTAGGACAGAAGTCTGTATTAAAACAAATTGGTATAGAGGCAGCGTGGGTGTTCCTTGAGAGACCTTTGATCCTTCCAAATACCAAAATCCTGAGCTTAGTCGAGTACTTCTACTGTTACCTGAAAGATATTTTGTAGCCCTGGAACTACTCACCATTTAATAATGTACCACGCAGGCTCTAAACATTGAAAGGAATGCGAGGCACAGAGTACTTACCCAGGGGCTGATAACCCAGCGGCTGACTCCATGACAGGCATGAACTACAGCCATTTCTGAAAGCTGCCGCAACATCCTGCATCAATAGAGGCCTATCGGGTTTAGTTCAACAACTCCAAACTTTGAACTCATTTGAGCTAAATTCGCTATCAGGAAGATGTGGTGGAGAAACCCAGGCTTCGTGCCAATGAAGGTGCTTAATCCACACCAGAAGCCGCTATGCAGGCCTAATAGTCCTTCACTGTATATTAGGGCATTTCCTTCAAATCACAAAGCAGCTCAAGAACGAGCCTTGCTTGAAATTGCACCTGTTGATCAATTTGTCTCATCAACTTCTTCTACAACATGTGGACACTATTAATCACTACGTACCGAACAAAAGAGTGTTGACTATGAGGATTATAAGAAGAATAGAAATGATGTGATAAGTATTTGTTTTCAAATTTGGTTTCTTATGACAACGGAGCTGATAAATAGCAGATTCCAAACACTCCGGAGATGAAGTACATACGAACCTCAATATGAAAATCTAAAAAAAAAAAAACAGGTCAGCGACGGCTTGAATGGGATATTAGTTATCACTCTGCTGCAGCACGACAGAATTCCCGAACTTGCTCAACTGGATTAGAAGACTACCAGCTTCTACACTGTGCGCTCGAATAACCTCACAACCGATAAAAAAAGCAATTCGAAGTTCAAATCGCTAAATCAAAACTAGACTACAGCACAATGTGCAAAAGAGGACCTGCGTCAGTTCCTGAACCCTGTCTCAAAAAACTCCTCCTAGCCTCGTCACAGCAAAACAGTGTTATCTGGCCATCACGTCACGCCACACCTACTCAAACTCCTAGTTCGTACTATCCACGACGCTTGGAATCAATACCTTCCAAGTCGAAAGCTACATTGGCTGATGCCAACATAAACGTATCTATAATTGCACTCTCAGATAGACCTAACTTAGGTTTACATCCACCTAACTGTAAGCTCAGTTCTGGTTCCTAGGAGATTCCTAATTAACCAGCTCTCATCAAAGGTGATTAAGGCGTCGCTGTTTTTGGAATGACAGAATCGAAAGGGTTTTACCCTCATTCAGTGCCGTAGGTAGACTCTTATACCAAACCTTCGCTATTTGACTGAGCATGGCCCACTTTCATTGTTCACGAAGGGATGTGAGATGATCATCCGACTCTATCTGTGGGTTCTGCGGTAACCGCATTTTGCCCTTACTTACCTCAGGCTCTCTTATACCCGGATTTCGCAGTCTCCGGTTATCATCTTCCTCGTTGACGCCAGTTCCACGAAGTTTGCTGTTTCTTATTGGTTTGGCTACATCGTCTTCGAAGTTTCAGATTTTCAATTTACAAACACGCCAACACGTCGCACAATTGATCTTGACAATTACAAACCGGTATTACATATTGTGAGTTTTTCTTGTACCGAACTAACGTTTGAACTGTTAGAGCACCCGAAATGATCAAGATATAATCAGAGTAAGTCAAGATCAAAGGTCTGCGATGGAAATTTTCTCAGAATAAACGTGGTTGTTCAATGTAAGTCTTGACGACTATTATATGTACAGAACATCCCAAAGCCATCAGCCAAATCTGTATACTGAAATGCCACTATGCTGTAAGGTGCGTTATGAACACATCTACGGCATGGAATTCGTCCATCTCGGAGTCAATATTCTCACACTTCTTGCGGTGTAGCGCCTCTGCGGCCTCTAGTTCCTTCGACACCTTCAAGACCACCATGCCCTGGTTCTTCAATTGGAATTCGCAAGTGGCGACGCATTTGCGTGCTATCTGCACACTCTTGTAGCACGAGTTCGTGAGTGCCTCACACATCTTGAGCATGGTCTTCTTTTCGGCAATCTGCTCCGGGGTTGGTGCATGGTCTGCATCCTCTCGATCAAATGCAGCCATCACTGCCCTAGATTGTTCGTATCCCTCTACAGCCCGATCATAAGAATCCTTCTTCTCCGCGAGTTCTTCATTCAAATGCTTGAAGTGATCTCTGGCCTCCTCCACGCTCAGTGAGAGGTTTGCCACTGGTCCAAACGCCGCGTGCCTATCTCCTCGTAGACGCATTTTCTCTGCATCGACCAGATTTAACATACCCCCACGTAGGCGGAAAAGGCCAGACAGTACTGCGGAATCTAGTTCGAGCAACTCGGAACCACACATGCGAGCTCCACTCCCAGGTGTCGCAAGAGCAGGGGACCAGAAATTTGGTTCCATCTTCGCTGGAACGGCGGTGGAAGACGCTGGTGCCAGCGGGTTCAACGGAGTGCTCGGGATTATGCCGGATGATCCGTTCTCTTTTTCACGTGAACGAACTTGCTCCTGCACAACCACGACGGGCCCATGAAATATACTACTAGGTCATTACGCCATAACCAGAGATTGCCACGGTCCCTGCGAACAAAATGTCGCTAAAAATTGAAGACGACTGCAACGACGTAATTGTACAACGAAATCCACCTCTACTGTACCTCTTGCATGTAATTAGAAATCCGCACGACGAATTCACAAAATGTCCGCGGAGGAAGCAATAGAACAGAACAATCTAAGTCAAGTTCAAATACGATGCACAAAATTACATAATCACGAAATTCCGATACTTAGCTTACAAAAAAAAAAAAAAATGGGGAAGTACGTAAGGCAACCGGCATGCAATGTCCGAGGCCACCAAAAATGCGTTGGTCGGATAAATTCTTAGGAATCGGCAATGACTTCCATTCTAGCAAGAACTTACAAAACTACCGCCCGAAAGGTCCAGAACATTTCACGAAACAACACTTATGAAATTGGGACTGAATGGGATACAAGTAAATCCACGATGGTGTTCTTTTCATTAACATCAGGAATTGAAACAGGAAAGTGGGAAACGCACCTGGAAATTAGGGAGTGGGATCACCTTCTTCAGTGGCGGGAGGGGTGCAGTTAGCTCGGCATACTCGGGAAGAAGACGGGGTGCAGAGGAATGGCGCCACTGGTGAGGGTGAGTTACTTTAACGGCAAACTCGGCCCAGTTCACGTCCTGATCCATGGCCTCGGCAACAAGTCCGCGCGCGAAGTGGAACGGTAGAAGCGAGTTCTGTGGCCACTTCTGCTGGAGGACCCTCGAGTACAATTCACGAACATATTCTTCAAACTCCCAGCTTCCATGATTGTGGAAGGTAAAACCAGAGGATGTCTTCGGACCCCAATACATCGCCATGATTTCTCGCGATGGCATGAGTTCGTTGGGGGTCACCATGGGTACAATGCCATTGCCCGGCAGTTGCATGTATACACGGAACCATGCGAAGGAGCACGGCTGGCGCGGAACCACTGTAGGCATCGTGAAGTACGCTAAAGGAACAGAAATGCAAGAGCAGAGTGCCAAGGGAGGAGAAATGAAGAAGAGCAGAGAAGAAAGTGAAATGGAGGGCGCTCACGAGAGAACTGGACCTCAATAACCAGATTGTGGAAGATGAACACCAATGCTGGAAGGGGGGGATATCATAGCCGCCGCCAATGGTACATGAGAAATCTCTCTGCCAGATTTGAAGACATCATGAGTCGAAAAATGGGAGCCTAGGGGTCGCATCAACTGCGGTTTACAGCAAACAACAGGAACTGGAGAATCAGTTTTGGGTCTAGGGCTATCGTGTCTAGGACATCGCGTGTCCAATCTTGATGATTGCATTGACAGGTGACGAACTGAGATAATGGTTCTGGACTGCGCAGAAGAGAAGGAGTGAGGTATCGCGAGGGATCATGGGGCCACGAAGCCTGTCAAGTAAGAAGTCGAGGTCAGTCTTCCATGCAAGTCACGTAAAATCACGGAATTAGGGTGCTCAGTACCAGGTATTAGGTCATGAATCCTAGATAAAATAAAAAATGAAATTGAATGTAATCTGACTAATTCAATGAATGGATTATGACCGCGGAAAGCAAACAAGGGAGATACTCTGCAATAACATGTAATACAATGAGGATAGAATTAAACGAACCTCATGCGCGGCTATCTATGTAGCAATATCATGAAGTGGTCGCTCACTAAATGCCGGCAGATGTTGAAATCTGCAGACGAGCCGAGCACGCTACGTCCTTAGTCCCTCCAAAAACGATTATACTTAAATTACCGAGTTGTAAAAGAAACTGTCGATTCAATGTTAGCACCCCGTTGCATAAAATTGAATTGTGGTGGTATAACGGTGTTGCTCACCTTTATTCATTTGTTAACCAATGTCGGCAATTCACAAATCCCCTTCCGGGTAATACATCTACAATCGACTTCAGACCTCTTCCGCGACAAACTGAACTGGACGGGAAAAAACAACCGCTCACCTTCATGAGGAACAAGCGCGTCACTCATTATCTGAAGTCATTAAGAGAGAAGGAAGGGACGTTCGGGGGTCTAGCAGACTAAGAGAATTGATGTAGCCCACTTACAGATTAGGGTTTAGGGTTTTGTAGTTGATGATGATTTTGATCTTCCTGGGCTGGGCTGTGACTGGTAGGGTCCATTAGAATGTCAATTCCGTTCTCACAATGGCATATGAAGAGTGCTCAGGACCAGGGGACCGGAGTCACTGTCGGCGGTAATAATCACAGAGTCCCCAAAGTTGTGCATACTGCATGTGCATGGGGATGTTTAATGTGCATGGCTGATTTGAAAGGTGGTGGGAGCTTATCCGGACCCGAATACGCCAGCCGGATATCATGGTCGGGTAGATAGACCCGGAACTAATACCCAGACTAAAACCGTGTCCTCCAGGTATCTCGCAGCATTTCAGGATATCATCCCGGGTATGTGGCGGCCGTCGCCCACGGCTGTCTGTCCTGTGCTGTTCATAATATCAACACTCTCAATTCGGGAATGTATGTAGGGGAGAGACGGCACCGTAAGGCTTCGGGGGAGGAGAAATTTTTTCTGTATCGTCAACCGCCTTTATCGACCCGGCTATGTCCGCCTTCGAAAAGTCCCTGCCAAGTAGACGAGGAGGAAATTTAGGTTTAGGATCACAAAACTTACTATGGCAGTGTACATGTGGAAGCATGCATTTTACGATACATTGTTCTTCTGATAACATAATCAGAAAAGTCAATGCAGACACAGTCAGCCGACAGCATACTATCAAATGGCAACCTACCAGGCTTCTCATGAAGAACAGGGTACGGTTGAAGCAGCTCATGGTTTACACAGTCCATAAGTCCAATGCGTGTCCGATTCTCCTCCAAACCTCTGAGCAATTCAGCCACCATACACGACTCCTTACAGATCCGAAATGTAATGATAATTGATAGAGGAATTCAATAAAGAAAAAAGCGTCATTAAGAAAACCAGCAGATGAAAAACAGTTGTACATCGCAGTGAAGGGCATATTTGGGAACCTTGTGTTGATTTCGCTAAAGATGAATCTAGATGCTTTCATCTTAAGATGGTAATTTTTGTCCACAGCTCTCTCGTAAACAGTGGTCTGCTTCTCATCCAGCAACCTTGGCTGCACCAAGCACGGAATAAATATGAATGCCTAAGACTTGATGTAAGAAGACTACAGGCTACCATGTCAATGCCTGAAACTCAAAGCAAGCTCAGGATAAAATAACCACCCCATTTCTTCACCTGCAAAAGGTCAAAAGCATGGACACATCTATTTCAAGGGCTATAGGTATAGGAAACTCGCATCGCATAAAAATATCTTTCATGGTGTAGTGGAATTTGGAGACCGCTTTCAGGGAACATAGATGGAAAACACCATCTGAGTATGCAAGTTGTACTATGACAGCACAGTATTTCTTTAGGACCACCGTAAAAGGGCGCCGCTAGGAGAACCCGTGCAGTATACCAGAACTACTGAAGCACCACAATGTGGAACAGACCCTGCCCTTTCTAAACGGTGATCCAGAATCACTCTTAAACAAGATACTCGGTGAAAAGGATCAACAAACAAATTGTGCAAGAATACAGCAGTGAACGGATACTGAGGTAAAAATAACATACTTTACCATTGCCCGTGCTGGTCACGATGTCGATTGCGTACACTTCATTCTTCTCAAACTCAGCGTCGTCCACAGTGACGGGTCTCCGGATTGTTCACGCTCATAATTACCTTGTTCGCATCGATCACAAACTGCTTCATTTGATGACTCAAAACACCGTCAGCGATTTCACAATCAAATGGTGAAAGGCAATAGAAAAAGCCGGAATGAGATAATCGACAGTACGTACCATAAGTGGAGGGTGCTCAAACCAGCATGTGGAAAATAAATGGCCATGGCTATTCAACGTATTCAATTTCCATTTCGTCTAACCATTGTGTACCGTCTCCTGGACGTTCCTCCTCACGTACAAATGCATGGAAAGCTTCAGGGGTGATCAACTCGGCTGTTTCCTCTGTCGTGCTAGGGGGCCAGCAGAATTACTCTCGCCATGGAATCTGTCCGGCCTAGTGCTCGCCGCTGAGATAGACGTTACAGAGACGGACAACATGGAAAGGTCTTGCTTTCTAGATTCTTGGACCCTGGTGCCTGCCACATGCGCTTACTTCTCTGAATGTACTTACGATCATGTACAAGTCACTGAAAGACCAATGCATTTCCTAATCTCATGAGGATTAAACTGGCGATAAATCTTGCGTGAATGTGTTACAGAACTGCGTGGATATGTTCCGATGGATTCGTAAATTGCGAACATGAGCTCCACATTGTCGAAACAAGATAAAATTATAAATTATAAATTGTAAAATTATAGAAAATGAAAAAAAGGAGAAGAAACCTGCGCACAGTGCTATCTGTTCAACAACTTCCGATGATTAAAAATAGACTCTATCCGGCATGTGCAACCACAAAAGAAAATTACAGTACCTCCTCAGCTCGGGCGAATAGAGTAGGCTTGACTCTGGATCGCCGAACTCCAGTTTTCCGAGGTGGGCTCAATGTCCACGGCTCTGAGCCTATAACAAGCCCCACACACACACACCAAAAAAAATAAAAACGAACTCCAGTTTTCCGAGGTCTGGGCTCAATGTCCACGGCTCTGAGCCTATAACAAGCCCCACACACACACACCAAAAAAAATAAAAAATAAATAAATGAACAACAAAAAACAAATCATCACTCCGCATACTTTCGCCAACATATGGATATATTGTCTAAAAATGTAAGCTAGGTAAGTAGGGAATCAGGGGGCTTACATGGTGCTTAGACCTGGTGCAGAATTGAATATGCCACAACTCGCATCCCCAACTTCCCCCAATCAATAACATGTGGAGCATCATCAGTGCGATCAGCTGTTGGAATGTTAAATCTCCTGATGATGTGCCCCAGAAATGTGGCAGGACTAACTCCACCCTTACGCCTCGCATCTTTCATGCATTCCACGAAATGACTCGTAACGCCCAGAACAGCTTGGGCATCAGCAATCTGCTCCCGGGGTTTTTTAACTGCGGATTGTATCACCCAACTCAGTCAATACGAAGGGTACAAGGACCCAGCTATCAAACCAAACATACTAGAATACAGAGCAAAAAGGAGCAAGCTAATCACACAATTGTAGGACTGGAAGATCATCTCCACCACATGCAGCTAGCAGACACCTTTTCGAGGCGACCATCTCGAGGAAGTCACCACAAGCAGCTAGCAGACAATTAGCCGCTCCTACGCCAAGCCTAACTCGAGAAATGAGCCTCACTTGTACTTCCGAGGAACAGCATGCAAGAATATCGCCTGTCACCGACTTCAGACCTCTTCCGCGACAACTGAACTGAACGGGAAAAACAACCTCTCACCAGCTGATCGTCCATCCTCGAAACAATATCCACAAACTTGTTCGTGTAAGCGCTTCCAATTGCCTCTTCATCCAATGAACACATCTAAAAACACCCCAACCCGCCATCACACAATAAAATAAAGATAAAAATAAAAAATAAAGACACCGACAACGTCACAGACGACCACTCCTCCCAACCAATGAAACACACCGGCACAATCCTAGTATGGGGGGCAGGTGGAATTTCAGTAATGGACCCGGGACAAACTCACTCCACAATGAGCCGACACACCATGGATACTGTGCTGAAGCTCCCGGTACTCAGCCCGCAACCTCCTCCGCTGCGCATTGTCATCCTCCCGACTCGCACTCCCGCCACCACCTTCCCTCTCCGCCCGCCGCCGTCGAACACTCCGCGGCCGACTGTTCATCTGGACACACACACCTCACTCCTCCAACCACTCCTGCAACCACTCCTCCAACCACCCCTCCAACCAAAACTCAAACCCCATGCACCACGCCAATTCCCATAACCTCAGGTTTGAGAACCGAGTCACCAATTCCCTCACAACGAAGACCCTGAACCGCTCCCTCGCCACCCCGCACCACGCAGAATGCAGCTGGTTTTCCGGTCGCCTGTTTCACGACCGTCGTTTGATGGTCCTACCTGAATGATCACACAATCTGATTCATCACTCAGTATCGCACAAAACCCTACAACACCATGACCGGAGAAAACCCAAACTAAGCACCAGAAAGCTGGACATGAATCACCGGAAGGAGCGCACATAATACCTTCTGATCAGTCACTTGCACGCTGCTCCTTCTCACAACCGTGGTCTCTGGAGCATGCAGATGCGTCATGCGAATCGGATGAATCCCCGGCGTCGGGAGAAGCTAGGATCACATGACGGGTCGAACCAGCGGCGCATTAAATATGGACAGAAGGGCCAAGGTCAAATTTCAATATTGAGAGAGTTACATGGGTCTTCATGCAAAGCTTTTGCTTGTTGTTTCAACACGACGCATCCAAAAAAATACCAATTCACCCTACCCTACACAAAAAAAAAAAAAAGAAAAAAAGAAAAAAAAAAAGATGAATACATCAATAAAGTAAAATTTCAGAAAGTGAACTATTTAATCCACGATTCTCTAAACATACCCAATGCAGAATGATCATTCGGATCAAGTGATTATTCTTTGAGGAATCGACTTGTGTGAATGGTCTTCTACACCCTCATTTTTTATTTTATTTTTTTAATACGATCTAGGCATTTTTACTCTGAGCATTATCGAGATGGATAAAGGGGCCATAAAACCCAAGATCCAATGGGATCAACCCAAGTTACAACGCAATGCTGGATAGCTTTGCTTTATGTTGCCCAAATTATTTCATGGAAAACAAATAATCTACCCATAAATTGTAAATCAATAAATCTTCAATTATAAATGGATTCTTTGATGAAAGTGTTTTTTTGATTCAAGAATATTGGAAATTCCAACAAGGACAATGTTTGGGATCATCTCATTTCAAAATCAGTCCAACAAATCTTGCTAAAAAATAAAAAAAATAAGTATTAGATGATATGATTTGTAACAGAATTTAAGCGGACTTTTTCCATTTTTTACTTTCAAATTCTACAAATAAGTATTGGTAACAGTTCGAGTGAACCAAATTGTCTCATTGTTAGTTTCAAATTCTACAATTAGATATTGGTAGCAGTACGAGCGAATCAAATTGAACTGACAGGATCTAAAATCCAGAGTCTTCGACTTTCGTTTGTATACCAATTGAAAATTCCAACCTGTTCTTCTGAGTAACAGTTCGGAACGATATCTTTTAAGATTGTCGTTCCTAGGGAGGACAGCTTCTGAGAGTGCGTTCCCTCGCAGTGCGTGTAGGCCCCGTCAGTGGATTCTGAATCCACTGATCAGGTAATCTGAAGGATGAAGGCGGACATTCATGGGGGATCAAATGAAAAAAACAGTTTCAGACTATGTACTATTACTGCTCCTTTGGAGAAATATGGAAAAATATGGAAAAAATATGGAAAAAATATGGGAAAATATGGAAAAATATGGAAAAAAATATGGGAAAAATATGGAAAAAAAAAACAATTAATCAATCAAATTAAGTTTTATAAGTGGAATATTTACTTCTCATAAAAATATTCAGGCAACATAAAGCAAACCCATCGAGCGGAGCGAGAAGGGTTTGACTAAGGGCAACGGGTCCGGCAGGACCCGTTGCCCGTTACGTTTTAAGGTTCACTCAAAACGACGATCACGGGGTAGCTAGGGTTGACCTCGTTGGTTTTTGGGTTTTATAGCCCTTATATTCATCCAAATAACACTCAAAATAAATGAGACTCAGAATTATCCAAGTAGAAGAATTCGGATGTAGAAAATCATTCATATAATTTAAGCGGAAATCGAGGATAACTACACTGGACTTGTACACCGAAAATCGACTTTGGTGCTCTTCTAAACCGAGAACCTCCCTGTCATTGGTCATTTGTTTTTATTTTATTTTTTATTTTTATTTTTTTCTCTCGAGATTCTGGAGTATCAGTTTCTGGAGTCCATGGCTCCCCTAGATGGTGTTGGGTTTTGGGTTAGTGGGAGGGAAGGGTACGTTGCAGCCTTCCGGGGCCATGGAACCTATTCCAGTCCACGACACTCTCTTTTGCTTTGTTGGACCAGGGTTTTCTTGCGCTTTTTGGAGCTTCCTAGGTTTAATTCAGTAACTCCGACTCTTCGCGTAGCTTCATTCTAATTTTAACACGAGGCTGTACTTTAACCTGTCACTCTATCTTTCACTTTTTTCTAAATCGGGAGGTGGATTCCTGTACATAATGGAGTGTACAGCCCAGGAAAAAGATTATATTTTCATTTGGTTTATTTGGTTCACTACATATTCCTTGTTTTATCGTTTCGTCTAGAACAATATATTTGGACTTGTTATATCTCACTGTATTAT
Organism: Ceratodon purpureus; assembly: GCA_014871385.1. Classification (NCBI taxonomy): domain Eukaryota; kingdom Viridiplantae; phylum Streptophyta; class Bryopsida; order Pseudoditrichales; family Ditrichaceae; genus Ceratodon; species Ceratodon purpureus. The sequence goes on from CM026426.1 coordinate 107,501, forward strand.
TTGAACCAAGGTTCAGGGTCACTTTTCATTCCAGATGGCGGATGACCAAGGACTTGAAATGATCCATTGTTGGTTCTGGGAGTGGTTATTGACATACTCCCATGGTCGTCCGATCCTGGATAGTGTGGAAGCTTGGTATCCGCATCCCTTTCCATCTGGCCAGGTTCGTCGATTGGATCAAATATATTGTGTCAGGCAGCTGCGCGACCTGATTTGGGATGACCCGCGGGGTTTCGACCCTCAGGCAGTGGGTGCAGCTCTGGGAGTTCTAGGTAATTTCCTTGGCGTGCCGTCCGATCCAGTCGTGGAGGAATCACGTGCGTGGTGTGGAGGATACGAACAGGGAACCTTGATGTGGGAGCAAGTGGGAGATGAAATCGAGGACTTGAAGCGTGCCTTGTCTGAAGGGGATGAATGTGGGCAAAGGTTAACGGATTTCGTCTATCGTTGTGGGGAGTTGCTTGGCCCTACAGTACTGGAGCGAATTCGCGGAGGTTTAGATTCTTCCGGTGGAAAACCCGCCCCGGCCAAGACAGGATCCAATACGAAGGAGACGGCGAAGCGGATCGAAGCAGCCAAGGAGAAATTAGAAGCACAACACGAATCAGCGAAGAGGAGAATCGCCGAGGTGAAGCAATTACAGGAGGATGTCATCACCCGATTCACCCAGACAGATCGGATCCTGGGAGGACGTGGTCGGAAGCCGAACGAATATGGCCCAGGTCTGTATACCAAAAAAACAATCTTCAACTAGTCGATAACACGTTTTTTGGAACTTTTCCCTCTTTGTTGGCCCAGCTCTTTATTTTCATTTTTATTTATTTTTTATCTTTTAATTAAAAATCATGGGATGAGTTGAAGAGGCTGATTTAATCCCGATCAACTTGAGGCATCGTTTAGGGCCTTCTCCTTCTTGTAACGGCTCTGGGTTCGATAAATGTAACAAACAACTGTGTGGGACCTAGGTCCTACCTGCAGACCCACACAGAATTATTCCAAGTTATGTATTATTTTGTGGTATCCTGTCATTTATTATTTCATCGAACGTTCTTCTTATTTACTATTTTCTTGTTTTTTTTTTTTTTCTTTTTTTTTGTACAAACGCGACAGCTAGCCGAACACTTTCACCTCCCCCTTCAAACGTCCCTCCCCGAAACCATCTTCCGCCACCCTCAGCGAAGAAGATCCCACCATCCTCGGCGACGAAGATCCCACCATCCTCAGCGAGGAAGACCATGGAGGCACTTCGACAGCATTTGGCACCTACACCAGCGCCAACGAACGCGATCCAAGTACGTCTCCCCACTTTTTCGTACACCACCATCATCCACCGTTCCTAGGATTAGAACCTTGCTCACGGTTTGGGTTTTTTCTTTTTTCTTTTTTCTTTTTTCTTTTTTCTTTTTTTTTTCCCCCACATCCTGGAGCTCTGGAAGGGGAGGGCAGTGGGGTTCCTCTCCTCCTCGCATCGACCCTGCCTCGAAGCAGCCTGCCCTGTGCCTGGGCGGCGGCTGCTGCTGCCGCCGCCTCCTCTCGCTCTCCAAGTTCGCACTCTCAGCCTGCTCCTTCCAGAATTCCCGATCCAGTGCCTGCGCTCTCCCTGCTCTGTTCTGCTCCCACCTGCGACTGGCCCGCCGCTCACATGCGCCCATCTCCACATGGTCGGAGCCTGCTACCGCGGGGATCTGGGCCGGTGGCCGCGGGCTCACATGCGCACCGGTGGGGGCCATGGGCGCCATGTGCGCGCGCACGCGCCCATGTCCACATGGTCGGGCCCTGCTACCGCCGGGGGGGGGGGGGGGCGGATCGGGGCCGGTGGCCGCGGGATCTGTTCCGCTCCTCGTATCGTCTCCCCGATCGTGAGATCCGTTTCCCTCACCAGAGAACGTATGAGATTGAATCAGCAGCTCGGTTCTCCATCTTCTCGGCATGGGTTTTCCCAGGTGCAGAGTTTGATAGTATCCTCGTGCTACGATCTTGTTCGGGGCAAGGTGATGGCTCGTGAAGGGGACTACCGTCGTGAACGTGCAGTGGAGTGCGGCTTTTGTAGAGGGTTCCAGTTTGCGAAACTCAACATTCGAAGAGATCAGTAGGTGTACCAGAAGCTCGAGAGTGAGTTATCGAGCATGTACAGGGAGCGTGACATGCCGCCCAGAGTTCCATTCAGCCCTGAGTCTGTGCCTGTTTGAATTCCCAGCCGATCCGGAACGGTGTGACCTGAAGTTCCATCAGGGGTCGATGGTCTGGTCCTCCCATGGGTTCCAGGCAAAACACGGATTCTAATCTTTGGCGCCTATGTGTTTGTCCAGGAGCAGGGAGCACAGGCCCCTGCACGGGGCTCTCGTCCTTCGACTGCGAAGGATGGTCGACAGTTAAGCGTCCCCTTGGGGAGAAGTGTCCCGAATACGTACATACCGTCCGGTGCATCACAACGGAGGTTGGGTCCTCCGCAGCAGGATGTCCAGGTTCCACATAACCCCTACGCCCCCCGAGGAAATCAGGATGTCAAGGTTCGGCAATCATATAACCCCTACGCCCCCCCAGGAAATCAGGATGTCGAGGTTCGGCAATCGTATAACCCCTACGCCCCCCCAGGAAATCAGGATGTCAAGCTGGTTCGGCCTAACCCCTACGCCCCCCCAGGAAATCAGGATGCCAAGCTGGTTCGGCCTTACCGCTACGCCCCCCCAGGAAATCAAAAGGAAATCCGTTTGAACCTCAACAGGAGATCGCGTGGGTAAGTGTGGCACCGCGCAATCACGTACTCATCAATCTCACGTATGAGAATTCCGTAGAAATCAACAGGTAGCTCGAGAGCAAGGGGACTGAAGTCTACGAGTCTGTGTATCAACTTGTACGCTACTAACAAATCCTGTTGGTGTCTCAGGCTAATCAACAATGAAAGCAACTGCTACATGAACGCCATCATCCAGTGCCTCTATCATCTGACTACCTTTGTCGATGGCATGGAGCGATTCTTTGGCCCACTCGTGGCTGGAAATGATCGGCAGGTGGGTGTTTTCCAGTCCGCGTCATGGAGGTCCATGGCACCCGCTTCTCGTTCAGATGTTTTTTGTGATTGCCATTCCGGCCTGTAACCCACGGCACGTTTTTACAGAACCCCGTCCCTGCGGATGTTCGAACCGGTCCTGCTCTGCTTGAAGTCTTCAGTACGCTGAAGTCTTCCAAAAACATATTCCAGACTGTGGATCCTGGAGCGCTGAAGCGTGTGTTCGAGGAGCGCCAAAGGAGTTTTGCGGGTTCCACGCAGCAGGTATTTCGTGGCCCAATGTTTAGGCTGAGTTGAAATCCCGGCTTCGCAGTGGACTGTACGTTGCAAATGAACCCCCCTAGGACGAACTTTCAATCCAAGTCCCCTCCGATGTGATGATGTGCAGGATGCGCATGAGTTTTTCACCGGCTTGATCGAACAAGTTGGGCGAGAGGTATCATCCGTACTCGGGAAGCACGGGGGAGCGGAAGAAGCGTCCGCGTTGGACGAACTCGGAAGGCAGTACAACACCGAGGCGGATCCGCCCACGCTAGAAGACGTGTGCCCAGCGACACAGAATTTCCGGTCAGTCACTGGGTTTGGACGCGTCCCACCAGAGTCCAGTCGTCAATCATCTCATTGGCCTGCTGTCCTGTCGAGCACACCCCGGGTTTCTAACCAAGTCGACTCCGTGACCATGCAGTTGTTATGTCAGGAATAACCTCACATGTCTTGGATGCGAGGACGCGTCGTCGGTGGAGGAATTCGAGTGCTGCATCTGTCTGGCTCTCCCAGAGGATGGGTTCAGGTGATTTTCCATCCGCGTTGCCCCCTTCGTTGTTTTCGACATTTCCATCCTTATTCGCAAGTCGCCATATCTAAGAGTGCTTCCATTCCCACCCGGACATGCCCCGTCCCTTTGGAGAGATTGTTTTGATCCGTGCGAGTGGAGCGGCCTAGTCGATCGTACATTCACGAACTTGTGGGTGATGGCGCCTGCAGGACTGACAAACCCTGGAAGTGCGGCCTGGGATCCTTGTTGGACAGTTATTTTCAGGTGCGCATCTGACGTATTCTCGCACAGCGGGTTTAGGGTGATCAGATACTTGTCCCAGATGCGGAACTCACACACAGTGGCAGTAACGCTCAGGGTTTTTAAACGTATATCCCTGGGTTTTAGACCATCTCGGTGTATTCAACAACTACGTAGAGGCGGACCCTCATTTTTTATGTTTGTTTTCCCCATGGATGTCCTGGGTGAATGTGATGATTGCAGGAGACCTCCGTGACCCGAAAATGTGGAGCGTGTGGAGCGGAAGTCACGAGGTCACGACTCGAGATTCATAAACTCCCACACGTGCTCGTGCTTCAGTTGAAGCGGTTAGTTCACGGTGGAAAGATCGCCCTACCTGTGGCGTTCGACCCAGTGCTTGATATTGGTACGATCTCACTCCTCCCAAGATTTCATTCATCCTTGTTGCTCCCGGGACCAACATCCGAGACTTGACCCCTCCATGCCCGGTGAAATACAGCCGGGACCAAGGCGTCTCTCGATCATCGACGGTACAATTACTAGCCCGAATTCCTATCCTGGTTCGATGGTTTCATTAGAGTCGCCTCGATCACTCACGAAAGTGTTTCTCTTCGTCAGGACCGTGGTGCTCAGACGACAAGCAAAAGCTCTGGAGCCCAAACCGTTCCGAGGTCCACGAGACCACGCCAACCACTCGTATTCCACAGAGCGGGCGTTTGCACCCTGGGTTGCCTCCGCGTCCTGGACCTGGATCACTGGATCCAAATACCGCGTCGGAGGAAAGGCCTCCAAGTGCCGATGTGAGCACCTCGTACAAGTTACGTGCGGTTGTATGCCATCAGACCTTAGGTGCGGGCGGCGGCCATTTTGTCGCCGACGTTTATGATGAAGGAGCGCGTGGGTGGTTTAGATACGACGACGATAAAAACATCGACGTAAGAACTCTCTGATCCACTTCCAGGTTTTTTTTTTTTTTTTTTTTTTTTTCTGAGAATAATTATTCGGTCAACAGGTTGTGAACTTGTTCGAAGAGGTTCTGACGATGTGCTCCTGCTCTTCTACAGACGTTAGAGGAGTCAGTTCTCCGCAGCACGACGGAGGCCTACATGTTCTTCTACGTGCATCAATCTGCGACTGAACTGAATGAGTTTTGAGATGGTGGCGATTTTGTAAGCCCAATTTTCGGACAGTACCCTGGGCTGCTCATCTCTCCGTGGATCCGGACGGTGCCTGCCAAGCATCGAGTTGCGCCACCGACTCACGGTGTCCATGTGTGCGTGTGTGCGTGTGCATCCTCGGCGCTGCGAAGAGATCGACCCGGATGATTTTTGAGAGTGGGTTCCCGTATGTCAGAGTCTGGAATATATCTAGCGTTAGTCAGAAGTGACACTCGATGAGTCAGGCAGAAGTAACATGAATGTTGGTCTCTATCATCAGGACAGACTTACTGTCGCGAAGAGGCACCTGCGGGCATCCGTCGCTACGGAAATCACGCCTTGCATGTGAGAGCGTGGAACGAAAAATTCTTTTGCTCCTGGGGTCCAGGAGCAGAAAAAACATACTCACCCCATGTGTTACCATTTCTCTCAGTAAATAAAAACTACGGACATCGTTGCTACATACATTCCTTGGCATAGGCCGTTACAAGACCCGCAACACCAATCATGGCGCCGGGAACCTATGTCTCTTGAACTGGGGCACTCCTTGCAGGCTGGGTCCAATAGTCCGCTTCAGGATAGTAGGATCATCCTGTGCCACCTCCTTCATAGCTGCCTCTCTCGCCGCACCAGCAACGTCGTCCTCCTCTTCCTGCCAAACGAGGTGAAGGGAGACTCGTCAACTCGGAAGAACCAGAAGATCGCGAATTAGGGAAATGAGACCCTTCGAGGGCTGTGAAGACAACCCACACAATTTTTTCTCTGCGTGGCAGACCAACGACAACTCACACGGGGGGGGGGGGATTTGAAGGAAAAGGGGGCGTATACAGCACATGCACACACCCAACCAGATGTTCAACCTTCTGGCAGGGGGGTCCCGGCACGCACCTGGTGCCAAAGACAACATCTATTGCATTTGGTGCACTCCTTTCCACGATTCGGAGAAAACGGAGAGGGATCATGCTGCACTCACATCCAAGTAAACACCCCGAGTTTGAGACGAGACAGACGCATATACCCTCCGCAGATCTGATGCCGAACTGATTCCTCAGGCACCCTAGACACACCCGCTGCCCTTCCAGGTCCGAAGAAGTAAAGCAACTAGCGAAACGATGAACCCACCTAAAAGTCGGACCAACTTAATGCATTCAGGGGATAGACTCGGAAGTGACGGAGGGAGATCCGAACGAGAGACATTCATGACAGACCAGAAAACGATCGTCGAGAAGCGATGAGTGTGTACCATGCAGAAGTGTCCATATCCTCCGTCAATCGGCTGCCGGCATACATAGCACATGGTTTGGCCACACCTACACCTAACCTGAGGACCAACCCACAGCAGCAATGGAGTCAACAAGGAGGAACCTTCGAAGACGAAAACGAGAGGGTGTCGACTTCTTCATCGCGTCGAACATCAGCCATGAGCTTGTCTCACCCACCTTGTTACAACCGTCGGTCTTCAACACCTCCGCCTTGCAAGCCGTGCATACTCGTACGAGGGCTTTCGTCATACGCTGCACAGCAAACGAATATCAAGCTCGGTTTCTGAAAATCCGCTGTACAACAACCGGCAAACTGGTAACTACTGTCACAGGTCAGGGACAGCGAGAGGTCGGCGTAGCAGACAAGGCATCGTTCCTACGGGAGATCTGGCACATAGTGCGACGAGTCCCCACAGATCAACTAGCCAACCGGTGATAAAGAGAGCCACGATGTAACTACCTCTTCAATGGCTCTTCTCGATGCCGTCTCTGATCCCTGCGTAGATATGAACAGGGCAACACGTGCGTCAACCACAGAACTAGAACCACTGACTCCATTTCAATCCCAGCACATGACAACCTGATCCGACGAACAGCTTCCGCCGACACACAGACCACCGCCGCACAGCAGGCTGTCCGGGGCATCTCGCATGCCTTTGAGTAGATGACGTTTGTCGTGAGTCGGGAGGGGCCGGTATCTCAAGGACGAGACATGCACATTCCGGCCTCACGACATGCAAGCTCGAAATAGCACACACTGGTATCTGCAATCGAAAGGTCACCCTGGATTTTCGTGGTTGGGTACGTCCCGGCATCCCAGGCTCCGAAGAATGCCTGGTACGGTCCATCTCCTTTCAATCGTGTTAAAATAAAAATAAAAATCCCCATCAATGTCTAACCCCAACAAGTCGAGAAACTTTGAAGACGTTCTGCGATGACCTACCTTTTCAACGTCTTCGCATCGTAGAAGGGGGTGACTCGGCTCCCTGCAAAAAACACAGGATGCCTGTTCGGCCACCGAACGTGCATGCATTAGCTAGCACCGTTCAGTGTCGAGAAACATCTACCCGGCCTAGCCCAGCCAGACGGATAGGGTGGGAAAAAAAAAAAAGAGAGCGACTCGAGGGACTGCACATGCATCTACGCGATGGAGCACTCTCCGTGCTTGCAACCTGGCTGCGACCCATCGGGCCATCCGAAAGAACTCAAAACAGCTCCATACCGGTCCAAATGACTGTGTTCGGGCCCACTGATCTCACCTTTCGACAACCTTCATTCGCACACTCCAAGTCGACCAAATCGGGATCTACCTGCCAAGGCGTGTTGCAAAATGGACAGTACACCTGTACATGATCACGACAATATTCAATAGCAGCTCTCACATGTAAACAGCAGCGGCGGAAATCGAGCGCGTGCTGTGTAAGACGATGATAACTTCTTCTTCCCGAAAGAACGGAAGGGAAGCGAGTATGGCAGGGCTCACCAATCCTGGAATCTTTGCCTGTAGAACCGCATCCTCGGCCTGGCGTTGCTCGTACTTGACAAGCACATCGGGAGGCAACGCTCGTTTCACCTGGAGGATATATACAAAATCCACACGAGTGCATCATTTTGACGAAGAAACGGGACTACGATTCATATTTTCCATCTGTTCAGTGACAAGCCCCAGTGCATCCTTCTCTGAAATGCATCGCCCGAGTCGAGGGCGCCTGCCCAGAAAGAACAACTATCTAGAGCGTGAGCCAAACCGTCCGATGTGCAACCTCGTCGTACCTCAGACCAGGGAAAGAAGTCTTCGCAGCCACCTGTGTCCATGCAGGGAAGAGAAGCGCATGCTTGCGCCCCGCCAAACGCGGACTCATCGACCCGTCGCCGTAAGCAGGTGAAGCAGAAGAGGTGCCCCTCTGCGCACTGCGAGGCTTGAAAAAACCCACGTCAAAAGTTAGGAATCCGAAAGGGAGTATGGTGAAGTGGAGTACCTACTGCAGTGCACCTCTGTGCAAGGAACACAGAGTATGTCAACCCCCACCGTACTAAGGTGGCAAGGAACCTCTGCAGAGAATCTGACCTGCACCATCTCCTCGAATCGGGAATCCGAATAACAGCACCCACATTCGATGCCAGCAGGCAAAACCTCTGGAGCGATGTCCTCTGGAGCGATGTCCACCTGCCCCTCCACGCGACTGCCGGTACTCGTCCCGACTCCATGATCATCTCCCTCCCCCCGTCGGTTCGTGGGATGCTCGATGGCGCGAGGGAGATCTGTGACAGGAACGCAAGCACGACTCACAACATGATAAATTTGTGTCATAACAGTACAGGTGGTCTCGCACAGTCTCAATCCTTGTCCATTCTGCATGGGAATGGTCGGGGATGTGACAAAACTACTCCAATGAGCCTGCTGCCCGCTATTCAAATACCATGTCTCGAGGTTCCATCTTACCAGGCGTTGGCTCCTCCCGTGGAACGATCTCAGCATCCGGAACACCGTGTTCGAGATAGCGGTTCATCACATCCTCCAAAGCCGTCCTCGGTGACGTCTTCCCCAGCTGCGAGGACAAGTCTGCGGCAGCCGCGTCCTGGCATACATGAGGGAATACCTCGAGGAGCTTTGACAATGCTCCGTCAAGAACACGTCGACCTTGTCTCTCATCTAGGAGGTGCTCAGAAACCATGTTCGACCTGCCATCCTCATTATCGTTGACTCCAGCATCGGCGGTGCCCCCAACCGAACGTGAAACTTCTGGTTCCGAATCGGAGAGGAGGACGACTGCGTCCAACGGGGGGGCCGGTACCCCCCTCCGCGTCCGAATCTTCGGAATCCGAGAGGAGGACGACTGCGTCCAGAGGGGGGCCGGTGCCCCCCTCCGCGTCCGAATCTTCCGAATCGGAGAGGAGGACGACTCCTAGCAGAGGCGTGCCGGCCACTCTCCTCCGTGTCCGAGAGGATGACCACGTTCTCGGACGGGCCTCCTTCGCCGAGTTCTTCCGCCCTCCCCTTCAGTCGTCCCCCCCCCCACCCCTACTTCTACCGCCATCCTCATCGAAAACACGCTGACCTTCGAACCTCCCTGTCCCTGCAACCAAACCAGAGGTCTCGAATTCGCCAATGTGATCCACCGCTACGATGCACCCAACTGGACGCTCAATGATCCCATGCAGCTAAGCTCTGCGACACCCAACCGACCATGTCAGCACATGCTATGCACCGATCCGAGAACAATACAAGATTCTCCCAGCCAATCGACACCATCAACCAGACCCGGAAGGCCGATCAGCAAGCGAAACAACCTGGACAGCACAGGGACAAAGCTCACACATGCACAACCGACAGAGGGGAAAGAACAGAGTCCCCTCTCCATGAAACCGGACAGGCTCGCTCACAAGGAGAGCTCAGGGGAACCATCATTACGCGAACAGAGACCGTACCCACCACCCAACCATCCATCCCTCCTC
>CM026426.1:127400-187400 GCA_014871385.1 Ceratodon purpureus
TTCGTCGCCATAGTTATTTAGCATTTATGATATCTAGTGTGTTTTGAAGGGCCTAGGGTAACTAGTTTCACATTATCTACCACGCATGGTCTAGTAGGAGGCTCTGTGGAGATTGTTTGCTTGTAAATACCTAGCATTATTCAAAAATATGCACCACTAGATCTTATTTTTCACATTTGGTTGCTTTTGGTGGCCTCGAGGCACCAAATAAGTATCAAGTGTGATTAAAAAAAACGGACAGGCATGTCAACCTAATTGGACATTTAATTCCCTGTTGAGGATATTTCGGTCGTGTTGGAACATAGCATTAAAGACTGCCGACATAGCCGAGTGCACACTTCGGCGTGCTTTCACTGAGCCCCCTTGTGCTCTGTTATGAGTTGGCATTAAGGCCCTCCTTGCATATCTTCAATAGAACAAGTTCATTGCATTGCCGCTCCACTTAGGATCCAAACTCTCTTCGAGCCACATAATTGATTTAATCGTTCATTAAACTTCGACACTAATTGGCGTCGTAGCAAAATAACAAAAATTTGAAAGTGAAGGGACACATTGCGTTTTTGGCAAGAAGAGAGGTTTTTTTAACCAAACAATAATTTGTCTCCATACACAACTAATTGCGCAGCAATCTAGCATGAAACGTGGGTGCCACGGACTTTAAAATGCAAACCATATTTTTACACGAAGGCGTCTATGTGATGGTCAATTTTTAAAAATATTATGGATGTTCCATTTCATACAATATACGTTCTAAATGTTGATGTGCATCATGGTGCACACAAAATTCTGTTCTGTTGCGGACACTGAGGAATCCCTTGAGCTGATACGCGCTTTGTTTGCTCCCTTGCAAAAGAATACTAAGTGTGGAATTATTAGAACTCACGGACATGACAATTCATATTGGAAGGCAACTAAATCTAGACTGACATCAAGCAGAAAGTTAGTTTCCAGAGACCTGGAGACTGCATTCCTTTATCTTTGAAGTAGCTTGAGCATCACTTAGCTCATGCTTCGGGAGGAGAAGTCCATCATGGTCGAGTCTGTCGGTCTTGGACTCAAACTTGTAGGGATGTTTGATTTCGCCTTTGATCTTTGGATCACCAAGTTTGAATTCGACGTTGATTTCATAAGTTTTCAGCTTATATTTTCGCACATTCCATTTCGTACGCATTCATCTATAATTGTTTTGATTATTCAAATTGTGAAACCTAAAAATGACTTTAAATATTACATGATTTCATGGAATTGTGGACTCATGGAGGTCGGTGGTTTAGGGTAAAGAATGAGTTTTTTTTTTGGAAAGGTTTCATAACAGTGTTTGTCTTAGTGTGTTCGTTAATTTTTTTTGTTTTTTACAAAATTAGTGTTTTTTTAAAAAAGGCAATCAATTTGCAAAATGCAACGAAATTGATTGAAACTTCTTCTCTCTTGCTTGATCACCACGTTTTTTGAGGAGTGGTTTCAGCCTTATCGAGAAAGCTCCTCAACAACGTGCACTATTCAAAATGCTAAACCTATGCCCATTGCAAGCTACTGGCTCACTTTCCATGTTCTCATGGGCCAACTTACCGTTCACCATCTAAGTTCGGCATGATCTAAATTCAGCATCGAGAAGACCAGACAGCACGTCATACTCCTAAATGTATATTACAAATGAGCATGGTTTGTCTGTTTAGTATGGAAGAATTTAGCCAACTCAACCGTGGCTATGCCGTTCAGCTGTAACTTGGCATTCGAATCCCCATGGTCCTTTTCAATCCACGACTTAAAAATTTAAACACAATTTTTCTTTTTTATCTATTTAAAAAAATAGACCAACAAAAATCGAAAAGTCAAACATATTTATCGTGATAACTGGATAAATTTATTGAACGAGTCATTCTAAAACTTATATTGAACGGGCATGTCCATTGGAAGAAGGGAGCAAAGGGTGCACAAATATGCCTTCTTTTATCTATTAAAAAAATACATCAGGAAATCCTAAGAATTCAAACAAAAATATTTGCAATGACTATTTCCAAAACGAGTTCACTACGCGAAGGCCGCATCACAAGCATTAGCCAGAGGAACCTAAACCAAGATTTCTCAAATGGTACTTCACCAGAAGCCACTCAATGCATTAGGGATGCTGGGTGAGACGGAGCCAAGCTTCAATGGAGTGGGGGGGGAAAAGTTTTACTGTTGCCACTGAATTTTTTTTTATAAACTTTAATACAGAATTCGATAAGTCTTTTCAATTCTTGAAGTGATTATCACTGACAATATATTGCATTCACCCCAAATTTGTGCTTGGGTTGAACTGTAGGGCTTTTAGAAAAAAAATCTAAAGTCCCACATCCTAGTGCTTTTCCCCCCGGTATTTCAAAGTTGTTTTTGACCAAAATCCCTACTTAATGTTCTTGCAATATATAAAAGGACAATTAGTTGCATGTTTGAAAGTTTTAAATTAAAAACAATTATATGTTTAAAAACATTACATATGCTATTATCACTAGTCTCATATTCCATAGTTACATATTTAGAAACTAGATAGAGGACCCAAATTTTTAAAGGGGACACTCACTTTTATTTTCTGCTATTTAATTCAAATCATTAATAGAATATTTGCTCCAATGCCAAAGATTTGTAAAAAGGCAAAATTCAATGAAATCAAAGTCTACCATTTTCATGTGTTCGGGAGCATGTAAAAAAATAAAAAACAAAAAAATATTGGTGAAATTAATGATCCCTACATCTTATTTTCTTGCGTGTTAATTACAAGATGATGATTCTTGAAATTACCCGGATACCACTTACGCATGTACCGTAGCTTACTAGCAGCTTCGGCACTTGTTTGCCTGATAATTAACTGAAGTGCAGAAAATGATCAGGCACCTCAAAAAATGATATCTAAAAAGTTAGGCACTTCCGAATCTTTATTAAATATGAATTAGGCACCCATCCAACATCATAGGCATAGAATGCTCAGTTAGTTACACACGAGGAATGGAGTTGTATTCAACGATGCATGAGGGATATGTGAACTTTGAGTTGAAACAACTAGTTAGTCTTCATTTTAATAACAAGCATAGCTTTTTGCAAAAAGTCTCCAAATGACACAAAATTTGTTGGAGGTGAAAGATAGCATGATTTTAAAGCTTTTCTTGGACCGAAATATTTTCAAAAAAGTTGATTGTCTATGCACAAATGAGCTTAAAAAAAACTATTTGGAATACATTTTGACACATGGACCTTTACGTGCTGTTTTGTCTATATCTTTTGCGTAAAAACATTTTTTGACATAAAACTTGTTGGAGATGGAAGAAGGCTTGGTTACTCAATTTTTCTTAGTCCATCGCATTTTCATATAACTCCGTCTTCTATGCTCAATCACACTCCAGAAATCTGTGTACAACACATTCCAAAAACCCCGCCAATACTCTTGCTTCTTCTTAATCCATATTCTTTGTGGAGTAGTGTAAGTGGGCTTGATAACAAAGGAGGCACCTTCTCCCCCTGTCAATCATTCATAGCTTCAAAGTGAGATATAATCCTAAACTCTGAACCTTAAACCCTGAAGAGAAGATTTTTCTCAATTCCAGGCAATGATGAATTTAAAATTCCATAGTACTAGGCAAAGCTTGCCCATAATTTCCAATATTTTAGGCATTAATTTTTAGAATTAATCTCTACCGAATCTGCTAGTAAGCTACGGTATCATAGTTTTATTCATGTTTCATAACAGACAATAAGCGATAACTTATCCAATATGAGTCCATTTTTCTGTAAATAAATTCTAATCTAACATTGCGTAATTGGATCAAATGTAGCAAATGTATACATCTCAGAATTATGGTAATAGCTTGGCTTTGGGTGGATTCCGAAACGATTTTGTTAGTGCCTGATGTTTCACTTGCAATGCACTGGCCACGTAATTATAACTTTGCAATGACTACGAATCTACACCAACATATTGGATTGCATTCATGATCTACTCCAATTCCTTGTTAAAAGAATCAACCAGTTCATTCAAAATACCACTATTTGTTACATTTTTTAATTCACTGATTTGAATGGATGTGAAAAGAAAATCTGATAAATTAGTGATAGACTTCACACCTAGGACATTCATCCACTTCAAGTGTCTAATTGCCACTTCACTCTTGGTATATGGACAATTCTTGGAATTGTAGAGTCCATAGTGCAAACGTGACTACGTAATGTGACTAACCCTTCAACAAGGGATTAGCCACATTAGTGAAGCCTAAACCTGCAAACCCTGAAAATCCCGTAATTTATTCGCATAATGTTTACACCAGACACACGAATGTGGATTGAAATTGATATCCATGCATGCGCAATGAATTGTAGACTATGTGCATCGTCCACAAAAACTATTCCTCCACAAGTTTTCTTCACATTTTTTTCCCAAGACCAAGCAGGAATGTAGGTTTATTATAATATAACGTCCATACCACACGTTCAACATGATCACGTACCTACACATCAAATAAATTTTGACCATGTTCAGTATCATGGGTGTGCATACATGAGCTATGGAGGTTAAAAGGTGTAGGTGTTCCACTTGTCTGACTCGTTCAGATAATCATTTTATCACTTCAAACAAACAAAGAAAAAAAAAAAGAAAAAACAATGAAATTCGTTCATTTGCAAAAAAAAAAAAAAAAAACAATTTTCGGTAACTACATCTATGCTTTGGCAAGAACGAAGTAGTCTTTGACTTTGACGAAGAAAGAGTGAGTATAGAATGCTCAAGTGCACATAAGGTATACACACCCATGACCGATAATGAACCCATGACTGATAAGTAGGCTTCCCCATTGCAGAGCAATGGAAAACCAATAACCAATAATTGATGAACAATAGATTTATGATGCATCCTCCAATAGAATGCCTCTGTGAGTGTTATGGAGATGTTGTTGTTCACTACTCTTGTTGTTGACGGTGATGGGTAAATTTATATGTCACTCATGGATCTGGGCCACTTTTGAACAAAAAAATTTGTAGTAATTTGAATTTTACTGAATTAATTTTGGAAAAATGCTCATTCTTCATTAACCTTGTAATACTACGCACAAAAAATGACTTCTTATTGAAAACCCAAGATTTACTATGTTGAAATGCTTAAGTTATCGGTCACAGGTGTGTATACCTTAAATGCTCATTATTGCTCCACATAGGACTAAAACGTTTTCCAGGCACTGTAGCAGTAAAATAATTGGAAGGAGAAGAAAACTGGAGTCAGCAGTGAACAAGAAAAAGTAAAAGTAAAAGTAAAAGAAATGGCCAGATGAGCGTCCCAAGACCTCGACTCGAAGACCTCAACTCGAAGACCTCGACGCTACCAAGACCTCTACGCAGGAGGCAAGAATGTGTCAACTGCGGCAGGCCGAGAGATCGACGGCTGTGGGCGCTCGCTTGAGGATGATCGACGGCCGGTCATGGACACTAGTGCTGGTTTACGGTGCTGTGTGGGTTTCGAGCCACCTACCGTATACTACTAGCAGTTCCTCCATCAGCATGCAGGAATACACCTTAAGTCATGCACGTCACTGGGTGATACAAACTCTTGTCACGAAGAGACTGAGTGTCTTCTCAGGGTTACATGTAATTATAGGAGGGTCTTAAACTTTGGTAATATCTACACTACCACTTAATCTCACTTATCATCAGTTAATTGGAATCGTTCTCTCAGAAACATCTGCAGTGGTATCCTTGGTAACATCAAAACTTAACCTCAGTTAACTGGGATTGTACTCTCAACACAAAACAACAAGCTTGGTTCAATTCAGCTACCTGTATGTCCTTGTGAAGAACGTGTGTTAGTATCAATCGTAATTGTAAGTCAGCTTAGATCAGTGTAATGCTTCAAACTCAAAACGTTCTGAGATTTGTAGCTCCCCGTCCCTGCAATCTTTGATTTGTGTTTTAAATTGATACATATGTCGTAGGAACTTTCTAAATCCTTCTATGTTAAAAATTGTTCAAAAATTGGTCTTGAAAGCATGTGGGGGTGTTGTGAAACTTGTGCAGGTTGAGGAGCACGGGGAGCAGATGGAGGTGCAGATGGAGGTGCAGATGGAGGAGCACATGGAGGAGTGGACACTTGGTGGGAAGGGAGCAACTGGTCACGATGTTTCCATCATCTTGGTACGAAGTGGTGGCACAAAGGACCACAAGCTAGCTTGCATCCGTTTGCATTCTCGCGTGTTGAGCACTCACAGCAAGTACTTCAACACTTGCTTGAGCGAGAGATGGAACGGGCCAGCATCGAAGGCATGTAAATCATCACCGATGGAGTTTGAGCTGGAGGCTCAAACAGGGGTTGAATCCTACATCGATTGCTTCTCCCGAATGTACTCGCCATTTCAGAGCTTTGAAGGCGTCGAACAGGCTCTGGAGACTCTGAAAGTGGCTTCACAGGTATATTGTGAAGAGGTCATGGAACGTATCTCTCTCTACTTGTCATGCACGCGCTGGAGCGAGGAAGATGATATAAGGGTTCGAGAGTATGCTGCTTCCCCAGACTTCCCCCGCATGCATCTCAAAGACCTGGTTGCCAGGCTGGGGATGGATGCGAGCAAGGAGCAGCTGTGTGACGGCATTCGAGAGTGCACTCGCGCCGTGTTCAGAGCGTGCCGTGAAAAGGGAGAGCAGTTTCCAGTATTTCTGGAGGGCATCGGATCACGCGATCGCCATTCAGAATTTTCCAGGATGGTTATCGGAGTTGTCAACGACGAGGCCAAGAAGATGTTTGTCGATATTGCTAATGAATGGAATGGAAAGAGTCCTGAGATCGACAGAAATGAGGTTTCAACAGATCACAAGCTGAGAGCAATGGAGTGGATATTGGAGTCATTGGTGGAGGAAGGTGTGGCTGAGGAACTAGTGCGTGGCATAGTCCACAGCGATGCGATTCCAAAATATGCAGATGGAGTTCATGCAATTCGTAAGATGTGTGGAAATTGTGTGCCAGATCTTTCGAAGGTTGTTCTTAGGATGTACAAAGAGGTGTCAGCTGGACGGCTGTTGCTGAGATCTTCAGAACGACTTGCACTCCTAGAGAATTGGTATTATGAGCGATATCCTCCATGGAAAGAGTTCGAAGAAGCAGCTGCGGAGTTGGTTCTGACGTTGCCCTTGGAGGAGCAGGCCAAGTTGGCCGGGAAATCTCTAGGAGATAAAGTGCGTGCTTGTATGAGTAAGGTCTCTCTGGGTACAACGGTATCAAGGTTACAAGATGTTTCGGTCTGTAATGTATACAACGTCCACGGGGACAGCATGTGACTGCATTTCCGGTTTTGCTCAGATGGTGTCTCAAAGGGTCATCGTAATTCAAGGTAATTTCTGCTCAGACTCCTCTGTTCAATCAAGATTGACTGAGTTTTCTTTGCCGAATGTGCCAAGTCTGCACCACATATCAGGAGACGAGAATTGAGTGTGTCAATTCAGAAGTTACTCTGCCGATCATGTGCACCTCCGGAATTAAGGTCTGACGTCGAACATAATGAGACATTACCAGCCGCATTTTAGCATGCAGGGTACTTGTCTTAATTTGCTGCAGACACACTGGTGGAGTGCTCACCATGCTGCACGAGTGGGATGTTTGTAGTGCTCAACATGCTGCAGGAGGTCGATCTCAGACCGAAGTTGCTGATCCAGAACTAGTACTAGTCCAAGTTTCGATATATCCCAGCTAGCTGCTGATCATATTTACACTACGGATTTGGTGTGGTGCCACCAAGTTCATAGAAGAAGTTGGGCGACTTGTGTAGCTGTAAAATTTGTTTTTTATGAAAAAATGGTAAAATTTATTTTTTCATTGAATTTTACCATTTTCATGTGTTCGGAAGCATGTAAAAAAATAAAAAACAAAGAAATATCGGTGAAATTAATGATGCCTACATCTTATTTTCTTGCGGATACCACTTACGCATGTACCGTAGCTTACTAGCAGCTTTGCCTGATAATTAATTGAAGTACAGAAAATGATCAGGCGCCTCAAAAAATGATATCTAAAAAGTTAGGCACTTTCGAATCTTTATTGAATATGAATTAGGCACTCATCCAACATCAAAGGCATAAAATGCTCAGTCAGTTACACACGAGGAATGGAGTTGTATTCAACGATGCACGTGGGATATGTGAACTTTGAGTTGAAACAACTAGTTAGTCTTCATTTTAATAACAAGCATAGCTTTTTCAAAAAGTCTCCAAATGACACAAAATTTGTTGGAGGTGAAAGATAGCATGATTTTAAAGCTTTTCTTGGACCGAAATATTTTCAAAAAAGTTGATTTTCTATGCACAAATGAGCTTTAAAAAACTGTTTGGGATACATTTTGACACATGGACCTTTACGTGCTGTTTTGTCTATATCTTTTGTGCAAAAACATTTTTTGACATAAAACTTGTTGGAGATGGAAGAAGGCTTGGTTACTCAACTTTTCTTAGTTCATCGCATTTTCATATATCTTCATCTTCTATGCTCAATCACACTCCAAAACTCTGTGTGCAACACATTTCAAAAAACCCGCCTAGAGTCTTGCTACTTCTTAATCCATATTCTTTGTGGAGTAGTGTAAGTGGGCTTGATAACAAAGGAAGCACCTTCTCCCCTTGTCAATCATTCATAGCTTCATAGCCCAATCACAGTCTAACACCCCCATGTACATCCATGACCTAGGTACAATAAAATTCTGAAGGGACGTAAAAGTCACTAAGCAGCTAATATGTACATGATATTAGTAGCTTCACAAATTAGCGAGATCTGTGGTAACATTACTAATAAGCGAACAGGGTTCCGAATTTTGAATCCGAAATGTTACTAGTTTAAACAAAAAAAAAAAATGTAAAATCCATTTATGTTGCTTATAAGAAGACGGACGAGGAATCAGTAATTACCGTGAGCACTAACATTGTATACGCAAGCTATGATAGGGGACAACTAGCCCCGTTTCAATGCAACGACCATGCCCTTCCAGGATATGTGTGTCCTAGTAAACATCACCATGCAGTGGTCGTTTTGAATGCACCACATCGACATTTTACTCACGAATATCTCCACAGCGGCACTCAAGATCGTGCTGCATACTGAAGAAATCACATTCCGGAACTTCTCCCGTGGCTGGAGCACGCACGCGACCATCATTCATGGCCTGGGAACCTGCGTGATCACTACTCACAGAGGATCAGTCAGTGAGAAACACGAACATGGAGTAAGATGGGATCGATAAAGTTCAGTCCTACTCCTAATCACAATTCCTACAGGTGCCTGTGGTTACAAGCGTAGCCAGCACAGAGCAGACCCGTTAATTTCGGATGGAGGATGCGAATTCTGTGCGACAGCTTCGTCAAGCAAGGTCAAGATCTATTCGAAACGTCCCATCTGAGAGCTTTAACTTTTTTAAAAGGTGTAAAGAAGGTTTAGGGTTTAGCAAACCCGAGGCCATAACGAGTACGACAAGGATTGCTGAACAGGGTCAGTTAGATGAAGTGTTTGGCGAACTATTTTTTCTTGCGTAGTTTATGCAACATGCTTAAACTGGGTCTCGTTGCAGTTCATGTTCCAGAATGACTGTAAAATGGGTGCCTACTACGTAGGAAAAAAACGTTCTCTTTAGTAGCCTGCGGAACGTGTATGGATCAATCCAAAAAAAAAAAAAACATGGAACGGTGTCCTGGTGTAAGACGGGTTCAGGGTGAAAATCATATCATGATGTTTGTCCCCAAATTCCTTGCACACTCGGATACCTTTGTACGCATCTCCCTTTGTGCAGGCTGATAAGTACATACCTTTCACCATACATGCTTTGAGATTGACTATTGTATGGGGCCAGACGAGGAGAGCTTCTCAGAGTGCGTCACCGGGAAAGTGCATAGCCTCTCATCGACGGATCGGAATTCATAAAAGAGACTGGAGCTCGTCAATGGTTGGGGATGCAAGCTGAGATTCATGCAGGGCTGAATGAGATGTACAGTTTAGGATGGTGTATTGTTACTCCTCTGTTGACGAAAACTATAGAGTCTCACATGGATTTCTCATGACTTTTTCAATGTCCACGAGCATAACATTTACAGAATGATAATTTGCAACGTATAATCTTCTTATCACATTACCCTCATACCGAGATGCTAAATATTCACAAATCCACAATTTCATCGGCAACTACAAAAGGCTACAACAACCTAACCCTATGGCAACCTGGGAATCATATCCAAACTACTGGTGACTAGCATTCGAGCTTACCACTGGCATAAACACATCCTTGAAGAAATCCTCACGAATTGTCTCGATTGACAACTGTAAATCGCCACCACAATTATTCACCTCTCAACAGCTCCTTTAAACCCAAGCAAACTGTCATACGCCTCAAGAACCAGTAACTACATCATTTCAGAAAGTTATGTGATTACTGAGCCTGCCATAATAATTACGTAATCGTATCTTTTTCTTTGTTGACATGCTCCAACTTCCGCTGCAATGTTGATACTTCTTTCGCTACGCTCTTGGTCTCAGATACCCGCATAATTCCAAGGACCAATTAGCTCAGACGATTTCAATTTCTTTGACTGCACTGATTAAGATAGAAAGAAACAAGTGAAATCGCCAAATGAACACTCAAGACAAAAACAGAAAAAATAGAATCTAGGAGAAATATGCCGGACCTGCCGCAAATACTTCTCATTGAGTAGTCGAGGCTTTTCATTGCAGTTTCTATCTGTTCCGTCACAAGCATTGCTTTCACCTCCTTCACTTCCTTCCTTGTTGCTCTCGCTATCATAGCCATTTATCCAAAAGCAACATGTCATTGTGCAGTCGTAAGAATCCTGCACATCCACAGCAACCTCACAATTTTTTCAAAACCCTGAAACAGGAGCAAGAGTCAATGATTGAAAATAGCATACGTTAATGTGCAATGTTCAGCTCACCCTTATTGGTTGCTTCATCATCAACTTTCAAAGACCTATTAGAAGCAACCTCTAGTTCACCAATATTTAGACACAGAATATGTTCAGAACTGTGTAGTCATCTTCACCTGGATTCAGACACATAATATGTTCAGAATCATGTTCCTAACAGATATATGGACAGGTGTACGGTACTACGCCAAGAAACAATGTTATATGTACTCAACATGGACTAAATGTGGACCCAGTCACTTTTGGAAATGACAATAAATGGGTGACTTTGGGAACCGCATTATCTTGACCTATATTTATATTCTGGAATGGTTCAATCAACACTTTGACAGAATTTTGGGAGAATTTAAGTGAGAAGTGAACCACAGTACGTAAAGCCTCGCAATCTCCCTCGAGCACGCGATTATCAATTGCTGCCTCTTTGAAATTGTGGCTAATATCCTGGAACCTTAGTACCGTGTTATTTCTAGCTCTCGATTGTGCGACCCGCATTTCCAGCTTACTCAAATGAACTTGCTTTCTCCTGCGTGATCGCTGTGCTGTTTCGTTTGTTCAAAAGCATCCTATGTCACCACATGAAGAACTGGTGCATATTAGCAAGGGAATCTAAGTTTTGAAATACTTGAAAGAAAATTCGGATTATTCTAGGTCTTGACTGTACTATTTATCAATGAATTGTTATGTTGCTTACCTCTTTTTGCGTTTCATATCACCCGGTGCTGCCTCACCATCCTGGTACTCGTGATCTTCATCCTCAGAGCCTTCTGAACCACTGGTGATGGGTCGGGACTTTCCCACCTCTACCTCAGACTTTCAGGAAAGGTCAGCGATGCCAGCTGGTGATGCTCTTCCTTTCGGAGGCTTTGGTGTTCCTGTACAATTACCAGATGTTAATGAGCGCCTTAATTTCTAGTGTAAAGCTTCATTTCACACGATCTCTTCAATCAAAACTAGTAACAACATCATCTGAGAATTATCAAAGCACACGAAACAACGAGCATCAAATGACAGGCAAAAGGATTCCGTTTTTTAGTGAGCGTGACCACGTCTCTGAATTTTTGACTCACTATTGTGGCTCGTACACCATTTGCTTCTTCTGCTCCTCTTGCGTTCACATAATGCCAGCATTCCAGAATCAGTATCCACGCTTCATCAGTCCTCCATATCCTCTTACTCTAATTCAATCGAGCTTATTCTAATTCAATTCATTAAATACATGATACATAGTCACATCTAACCCGGGAGAAATTTCCTTGTATAGCCTGTGAATGTCAAAGAATTATACTGGGTAAAATCTGTTGGCTCAAGATGTCTGAAACTTGGATTGAAAATCATCCACAACAAAACTCAGGTCAAAATTCAAAAAGGCACTGACGGCCTGACGACCTCCGAGGCTCAGTAGCACATATCATGCCAGGCTTTCTACACGGCCTCATTTCTGAAACCGAATCTTTTACGCTGTGACTGCCACGCATTAAACCCCACTGATTGATCAGTAAGGAGTCCGCAGGATTTCACCAAGTTCATCTGCGACTCATACTTTGTAAGATATTTGCACAATACTATGGTGACACTAATGTGACACCCAAATGATGCTCAAGTGGATAACTAGAAAAATGAACAAGATTGCTTCCCAGGAAGCTTAACTCTCATGTTCCTCGATTCATCGGCAGCTCTACGAGATGGCATACAATTCGCCTTGGCTTGGGAATTGTTCACCCAACTTAACGAAACGAAGCTCTAGTTTCTCCCATATCTTAGTCACCAGGTTAAACATAACAAACCTCTCACCGCTCGCAATCATCTCCTCATCGTCGATCCCCCACGCATAGATAAGAATCCACTCCTTGCTGTAGCTCGCGAGGACCTGCACAACACGGTGATCCACGGGCGGATTGCCCTCCTCTTAGAAAAACCACGAGTAGAGCTCACCTGGCATGGTATCGACTTCCGTCTAGTCCTCCACAGCCAAATACCCGAGTCATTGTGTCTGATGCACACGCCATCTCAAAAAAATCTTTAGAAACTCTAAAATACAAAACTATTGCTACTAACCAAGAAAAAAGGTGTAGAATGGAGTACTCCCGCTGCAACCTAGCATGTAAACTCCATCCACTACAAAAACATGACCGAGAGCCACCGATCACGGAAGAAAACCAAGACCCAAAACTACAAACTCCATGGCAACACACTGATCTCTTACGATTAATCAAAGACCACAATTCTGCAATAACACCAAATCCTAGCGATGAAAAAGAGAAAACCCACATGCATCACCACATAACCATACATCACCAAACATCACCAAGCATCGCCACACATCACAATGCGTCATAGAACAATAGGAGGGTAAAGATCCATGAGAAGCAAGAGATGGGTACCTCCGACACTGTTGCAAATCACATGAGCTCCTTCGCTTCCACAGAATTTGGATTGAGAAGACACACAACCTACAAAAACCCACGAATCCCTGAATTCCACATCTTCGTTTTGGTGGATCCGTAGATTATAGGCAAAAGTTCACTGCAGGGACAGTGGAGGCAAATATCGAGTACTCGATATGATCCTGACACGTCGCCCGATACACCTCCGTTGAAGATTTCCAAATATGAATGACAAGGAAGATGTGTCTGTGCAGAGGTTCGGCGTTCACGACATCTTTGTATTCCGTAAGTTTCGTGAATAATTCCTTTTGTGTACATATGACAGAAAGTACTGCCAAAAGTATTTGGACATTTGCTGCTGGTGATCTCTAGATTTGAGAGAGGACTTGCAGATAAGAAGATTTTCAGAATTGAAGTGAATTGCCACGGATTAAGAACATCATTCAAGGTGTCCATGCCGTGACATGAATGTGCACTTGAGGCCCAAAGTTACTGAATTGTTTCCAAGTCATTCAGGAAGTCATTCAGGACAAAAAGTGGACATGAAGTCATTTACCGCATTGGCTCAAAAGACACAATTGCTACGGAGTGCAGGAGGCTTTTCAAACCCATCGAGCGGAGCGAGAAGGGTTTGAACAAAGGGCGACGGGTCCGGTAGGACCCGTCGCCCGTCAAGTCTTAGGGTTCACTCAAGACGACGATCATGGGGTAGCTAGGGTTGATCTCATTGGATTTTTGGTTTTATGGCCCGTATGTTCATCCGGGTAGTGATGAAAGATAAATAAATCTCAAATCTATCGAAATCAAAAAAAATAAAATCGGCTTGCAAGAAATACCTATTGTTCAAGTTCATTCATCAAAGAATACTCACTTGATCCATTTAATCAAGTTCGTTCTCTCATCGTTAGAAAATCATGAATGTAATAGTTGAATTTATAAAATCCAAAATCAAGACGCTCGTATGGTGATGTTTACTATCATATCATTCGGCAATCAAAAAATGAAGAAAATAAGTAAATGAATTGAGTGGGTTCCATAGGTTCTAGCTTCACCGTGGCAGTTTGGTTCTGGTTCATCATGAAGTATACACAGACAAAATCTCAGAGGTAGAAGACATATCTACTATGGCTGCCCAAATTGCCCGCCCAGCATCTATTTGCACTTTGGGTACCATAACTATTTTTCTGAAATGTCTGATTGAAAAAAAATAAAAAAATAAAACATCATATTCCCTCAAAGTCCTTGTAAGATTTGTGTGTGTCATGCTCCCACCATCGATAGACCTTCCCCATGTTCTCATGTATTCCGTAGTATTTGTTCATCATATCAACCTCAAAAAAGCCTTTTTCTCGACACTGACTTTCATCTTTTCATACCTAGTTTTCCTTCTTCATTGGCCTTTCTGTTTAGAGCTTTCCATCTCTATAACTTACTTTACCTTTTTTCATGAGTGGAGGACGACTCCGTCCTCAGCTTCATACATTATGATCTTCCAAACAGTGATGAGTTACAATCGAAAATTTCTCGTACACACGCATGGATATGCTAGGTACTAGATCCTACGGTTTAGATTCTTTAAAATACGTTTGAATTTATCATAATTCTACCTTAAACTAAAACAGGGCAGAATTGGGGCAAGGTTTGGGATTTCATTGCCAAAAACTTGGGGGTAAATGATAAATACAAGAATTTACCACATACACATATTTTGAATCACAAAAAAAATTTGTAAACGGAGGAAGAATGGAAGTGTAAAAAACCCAAGAGTTCAAGTCCAAGAAATGAAGAATGGCGTTTTTTTTTTTTTTTTAATAAAATTAAAAAAAATTAAAAAAATAAAACAATTAAAATGACATTTTGACACATTCAAGATGTGCCAATATAAAACGGACGATATAAGATTCTTGTGCCTAGTTGATATGGATGAAGCTTGAGCATCACCAATTTCTCCAAACAAATATAAAGCCAACTTTACACAAAAAAATTCATAATTCATAATTCATGATTCATAATTCATAATTCAAAATTCAAAATTCAAGATTCAAAATTCAAAAATTCAAAAATTAAAACAAAGATTTAAAAATTAAAAAAAAAAAAAAAATATATATATTTTAAAAAAAAAAAAAAAAAAATCAAAAAAAATAAATTTAAATAGTAATGGATGTCATGAATATAAATAAAGATTCCAAACGAAGACTACCAAATGGAAGATATGGAGAGAACAAACTCAATAATCGCAAAGGGGAACATGGATAATATCCATGCAGCTTTTATACCTTATTTTTAATAGATGGCTGAGAGCATAATAAAGTGGACCGTAAAGTGCAAAATGTGACCACTAAGAAGTGAATATGAAGTGTGTTGTTTTTTTAAAAAGGTGATTTTGAGCATTTTGGTGTGGTTTTTGAGCATTTTAGTCACCTTCTAGGGTGTCTTAATGTATCATACACGCATCTTCACAGAAATAACATCCTCAGTTGAAGCGCATTGATCACCATCAACCATACCTCATTGATTTTGAACAGCACACCTGAGACACCACGTAACCATGTATCTGCTGACCTGGTTCCAGAGCTCTCCATAGTTTGCATGTTATGCTCATCGGGCAGGTGCACTGGAATTAAAGCCTTGTGACCTGCGTAGGAGCAATGCCGAGTGGAATATCAAGCCATAGAGCACGGAAATGGCTGATACTCACAGTGCTTGTCTTTATGCCTGGCCCTCTTAGTGCACTTCAGCATTGCGTTGCAACCATGGCAAGCATGCTTGCATTTACCTGTAAACAATCGATCACCTTCTAAATCAAGAAATTAAACATTTGCTGTAAATAAACTGTTGTCCTCAAGAGATGTGTTTGTTTTGTTTTGTTTTTTTTACTTTTTTATTTTTAAATCTATTAATTTAAAGTACAACGTTCGATGAAATTGAACTCACTAAAAGCACTGCTCAAGTCACCTTCTTAAAAAACAATTTTGCGGTAGTTTTTGAACCCTAAACCGATTAATGGATATATGAATTGGCTATTTTAAAAAATGACTCTTCTACATGCAGAGGGCACCACTTAATTAAAGATGATTTTCTGACAGTTTCTAATTCTTTTAAACCTATATTTTCCAAATGACTTCATTCACTTTGCTGGGTTTAAATCTTTAAAAAAAAATTAAAAAAAAATAAAAAAACTTTGAAGTGTCTATTTTCCACAAAAATTTTCCAAGTTGTGGGAAAAACAAGCTAAGAATCCATGTTAGCAAAAAATAAAAATAAAAATAAAAATAAAAATAAAAAAATAAACAATAAAAAAAATAAGTGAATTCAATGACATCTCGCCGCTAGCTTTTGTACAACAAAAACACAAGAGGGAAATAAAATAATAATGAGGATGTGTGGCCTTTCTAGGGCTCCTCTTATTGATTGCTCCAAGAACGTTACCTTCAGAGTCTTCAAAATGGTGACACAAAAGGATTAATTGTTCAGAACTTATTCCTCTATTATACTCGACTTTAAGACACCTCATGAGTTGTATATCGGCCCTGCCGTAGGGACAAGGTCTACAACAACTAGTGGATGCAGAACAAGATGTGTAATTGATTTCATCGGTTGAAACGCAATCCTTGACCGCGTCCCCACGCGGCATTGGACGCTTGAAAATACCTCGATACAAAAGCATCACCAATTTTCTTTCGATCATGCGTGTCTATTTGCATTGCTCGTGGAAGCCACTCCATTCGTTGTGCGGTCTTGGGTGAATTTTTTAAATGTAGGTTTGTTCACACATCCTTCTCGCATGCGCATGGAGCCTAATTTGGAGTAGCTCTTGCGGTGATTTTATAGGTCTCCGTGCTGAGTTCACATGACTTTTTTCGTACGAATTCAATAGGAACCTGCTGTGAAGTACTGTAAACGAAGCCACCATGACACAAAATGGCATTGTGTCCACACCATCACCATCCAACAAAACATCCCATGCAAGCTACCAGTGGACAGACCAATTACACCACTCCATTCGTTGTGCGGTCTTGGGTGAATTTTTTTAAATGTAGGCATACTTTTAGATAACCTTCACGAAACTTTGGTTTGATGTGACGCTGGAGCAAATGAGGGTGGATGGGAAGGAAGATCAATGAAGTTAGGGAGAAATGGCAGATGATATGTCCGTTTATCTCTACATATTATGTCGCATATTACGTGTCCGTTTATCACTACAGTTTTTTTTTTTATTTTTTTAAATCTTCAATTTTTAGTTTTATTTTTTATTCGTTTAAAATTATCATGTTCTATTTTTAAGAAATTGCACTTCTCTTAGGTGGCCTTTTTATTTCCCCTATATTTCGGCACGTCGTGATGGAGTTATAATTTGAGGATATACGACAGTGAATCTCTGAGGGATGAAGCTAGAGGCATCAGAGGTGACGATCTAGTGCTCGAGAGAGGTATTTTTTGAAGGAACCGCAAAGGTGGATCATAAAAATGTTGATGAAAAAAAAATTAAAATAAAAAAAATCCCAGGGTTTATTATTGTATTTAGCATGGTTGCCTACGATGCGCACCCGTAATGATAAAAAAAATAAAAAAATCCGCTTTGAACATGATCATCAATATTAACGTGCATTTTGCATTTAAATGCCAGTGGTTGTTTTTTGGATTTTGCAATTCTCAAAGACCATCTGTTTGTATTGAAACTACATACAATTGATGAATGTTCATGTGCCATCTTTCACTATGCAGGAGCTTTGTGTTGGAATCGTGGACAGCATGCTTGCACTGATATTTTTTATGCTTGCATTGGCGGGGAAGACAATGTTATATTTATTTGCAACAGAACAAAGACACTCAAAACAGAGCGGGAGCATTAATTTGTGTTGGCGAACGACTGCAATTCCATGCTTCCATAAGCCATTAAATTTGGAATCATGCCGGAGTATTTTGAGGCTTTCCCTCTCTGGTTGGTATAGGATCCCACACAATCCCGTGATGCGCATCGTGGTAGGCATAGGAGTTTTGGTTATCATAGACATTTTCAAGGGTTTTTTTCTTGGAAGTAACCACGTGTGTTTGGATTCTTCATCACTTTGAGCCTTCTTCACATCTTTAGGAAGCACTCCACTGAAAAAGGTTCAAATGAACGCATCATCTTTGGGAGAAGCGCCCATATGGACAAAGATGGTGGGACAATGTTGCCATTGTGATATGCCAAGGGTTTAATCTCTATGTTATCACCCAAAGGGCATTGAAGTTACCACGCATGAGGCAATAAATAAAGTCACAGTGGGTTGATCATTGCAACATGTTGCTATAGATTTTTTTTTTTTCTTCATGCTTATGGTATATACGAGAGGAGTGGCTTCCTTGCATGGGTGAGTGGAATCCTTGAGGGCAAGCGGAGCAATCAATGCGAGCAAGGCTATTTAAGGCAATTGATGGCGCTCGTCGTTTTTGTGTCTTTTTTTTACCTACCGTCACGGCTTGAAGTAGGAGATTAGTTGTTTTTCAATTTTTTTTTTTTTTTAAATTGCAAATGCTGGTGGTTTTGATTTTGGTTGTTGGCCATAGCCCGATGCTCAGATTGGGGTCTTGTTGCCGCAGAAAGATTGTGTCAAACAAAATCTCTCTAATCTGGACCGGCTGTGAATACAATGGAAGAATTAGGAGGTGCATCTCTAAATGTGGACATTACCAAGAAAAATTTGGTCAATTTTGACAAATGAGTAGTCCATTCTATGCGTTTTTTCAAGAGGAATCCAGTGATGTAAAAATTGTTGCGAAATAACTTGATATGCAAAAGTTATGAGTGAAAAACTAGTGATGGAGGTCACTTGGGCAGCAGACTTCGG
Source organism: Ceratodon purpureus (assembly GCA_014871385.1). Taxonomy (NCBI): domain Eukaryota; kingdom Viridiplantae; phylum Streptophyta; class Bryopsida; order Pseudoditrichales; family Ditrichaceae; genus Ceratodon; species Ceratodon purpureus. The sequence goes on from CM026426.1 coordinate 146,539, forward strand.
AGGACGATATCTTTGTGAGTATAGCTTTAATTGGAGAGTACGAGTAGTCTAAATTAAGGTATTCAACGGTATATCGCTCCAAGGAGAATCTGCTACGAATTCATTACTTTGGTCCATACCACGGTTTGAGGATCGAAACGCATCGCTCCATATGAGGAGGTATTCAACGCTATAAAGTACGTTTTACCTAGGTTTTTCAATCAAAAGTTGAGAGCAAAAATCTGATTCTGTATTTAAAGGACCATAATACTTCAAATGGGTTTTTTCGTTGTCAAATCTTACTGAATTTCTGCAAATGCATAGTGAAATTTTAGCGCTCTGAGAAGGCGCTTCCAATGAGCCATCACCTATTGTAAAATTGGAAGTTTTGCAAAGCTTATGATCAAAAAACTAACCTGCCTAGTGTTTTGACTCGGAGGACTCGCATGCGGCATTACGCCATTTTCATTTATTTTATTTTTTTGTCCCTTGTAGATATTGGGCTCTAATTTATTGCACATGGCTGCCAATAGGATTTATGTCATCAGATATGATTTTCCGCGCAACCAGGCCGAGGACTTCATTAGAAACATCGACGTGCATTTCAAATATGAATTCAATCGAACCTTCATCTTCTTAATGTTTGTTTGTATTTACAGTACTTGCAATTGGTTCTGTATGGTACCACAAATGTAATCGTTGGTCTGGATTTTTATTCATTTTATTCAATACTGTTGAGTGGTTTACAACGTATACTCTGAACCTTTTAGTGAAGAGAATGTCACAATGAAAACTTTAAATTTTTAAAGTATAAGTTCAAAATGCAAAAAAATAAATAAAAAATAAACAATCGAATTGAAATTTTGAATTTTAAAAAAAAAAAACTTTAAAAAAAAAAAACATGTTACGCAAAATTAAAAATAAGAATATTAGAATACGAAGGTCTAGTATTTTCATACACGATCCGCAAAAGTTAAAGTCCAATTATTAATGAATACCAAAAGCTTCAAACTAGTATTTATTTATTTAATATTAAAAAATACTTATTAAAGAGGTTAATGCATGAATTTACATCTCACTTCCATACTTGGTTGTAATTAGTTCATCAAAACATCAATTTTTTATTTTTTTTAGCAATGAACATTAACAATAGTTTATAAAAATCAAAGACATCAGATCTTTAAATTTTTAATGATAATGAATATAATGACAAAATTATATACATTTTATATGCACTATATAATATTTTATTTTATTTTTATAATGGACATTTAGTAATTAAATAATGCACTAACTTACGTGTACATTCTGAGCAATTGTCAAGAAATCCATGATCCTGCAAGACCATAATAAAGTATAGATAGCACTTTCAAACAATAATGAGTGCAAAGATTGTTTTAAAGAGACTGGAACAGGCCTGTGTATGAATTGCAAATTGGAATCAGAGTAAACCAAAATAACATGCTCGACGATAAAACTATATGGGAACAAAGTGGGAAAGACTTCAAATGGATATGACTAATTAATAATCAAAATAATATTCTACTGTTGTAATAAAAAAATAAACAATTGACATAATCCATGACTACTTCCGAATCTCGCATAGAAATCCATAAAATTGGACGTTCATAGGGTCTGCCTGACATTTAGTAACAACACATGGGAGTTGTCCATTTGGAAGTGTTGCATTTATTTTTAGAAATGAGTAAACGGTACTAGACATTAAAAATGGAAATCATTTCATTACTTTCTCTATTTTGTTTTGTACGCGATTCGTAAAACTCGTATACAATTTTGTTTTTGATGATGGCCAATTCGTTCATTTGTGCCTTACGTATATTAAGAACTTTTATTTAAATTATTTTACATTAAAACTTCATAATTAGGATATGAACTTAATGTTCTCTATTATTCGGATCTGTAACGTTGTACATTAATGATGGCATAAATGTAAAAGTAATATTACATTACTTTAATAATGGATTTAATAATATTGTACGTTATATGAATTTACAATAGAAGTGTAGGTTTAGGCACTAGTAGAAATCCCGTCCATGAGGGGCGTTGCAAAAAAATGAGATTATGACTGAAACCGCATTACATCACGAAATGTTCAGCAAGTAAGTCTGGTGTCAAGTCGACATCAAAGTTATTCCCTGTCATTCTAATGTCATTCTTACTAGTAAAGTTGATGTCAACTTTGCATTGGAATGAGGGAAGTGCCATTCCAATGCAAGGTTATTGTAGGGTTAACAATGTGCTCACATTTATGGGCATTCAGTTGATCTAGAGGACTTAAACCAGGATCAAGTTGATTTCGGTCACACCCCCTGACTATGCAAAATCTTTCTAAAATGTATATGAAACTGTATATATATTGGTACATACACAAAGCAATGTAGAGTGTAGATATTTTAAGAAAGTAGTTTGTAGATTTGTTGTTGAACAGTGTATTTAGATGGTACTTTACAGAAGGAGAGGGCTTGTAAGTATACAGAGCGGGACAGAAGGAACCTGGCGAGTTTTTTGCGAAGGAGGGATATTTGTGGAGGCCGGAGCTTGGAGGTGGAGTGCGAGAATTGGTGCTGCTGGTGGAGCGCGAGTTTGGAGGAAGTTTGGGGTGGTTTTTAAGGTACGAGCTAAATCATACGCGTTCCTGTTGGAGATGAGCTCCAAACTGAGGAGTAGACCCGAGTTGTGCCCTCACGTCGGCAGTGGCAGTGGATACAGCTGTGCCAATTGTCACCAGCAATGGTGCAGATCATGTGATCCTCGTCCTTCATGGCGTAAGGAAATTGGCGTCTCAGGGGCATGTTCACGCGGAACGAGTGGCACCAGGTCTCGGCATGGTGTGGCCATGGGCAGGGCATGGTAAGGTCCAGGTATTGCCGCGGCAATCACCGAGTCTATCGTGGGAAGACGGAGGAGCTCATGCCACAGAGGTTTGTGTGAAGACGGGGAAGACAGAGAGAGACGCGGAGTTTGAGATTTGGAGGAGTTTTGAGACGAGTTGGGTTCTTGAGGGACGGCGGCCTCTTCGAGATTGGCGTCGTCGTGGTCGTCTTCCTCTTTGGAGAGCTCTGACAGCGACGCCGGCAGCTCTCTGGGCAGCAGCAGCGACGACCCCTGCGGCAGGCGCTCTGGCAAGCGCAAGCACCACCATCACAGGTGGGTTGAGTACACATGATCATCATCCCCGTCGATGGGAATTGTTGCAGATTTTTTTGGGATTCTGCTTTGCCATCTCTTCGGCTGGCGAGTTTCCGGCCAAAAGCAACCATCCTTGTCTACTCGGCTTGGATTTTCTCGTTTGGATTTCAAGGTGCTAGCTTCTGTACTTCGAAACCCCAATCAAGGCCTTCTAGGGTTACGCTTTTGGAGTTTTCTAGATTTCCATGTGTTCTGGAGTCTGAGGGGTTCCGAGGGTTCTGAGTCTGATGGGTTCTGAGGGGTCTGAGTCTGATGGGTTCCGAGAGTTCCCTGTGCAATTGATTTTGTTTCAACCTTTTTTGACTCTGTCTGCTTTGTCTGCGTTGATAATTTTGGAGGAAGATAATTGTGTGGTTCTTATGATCCGCTTATAATCCTTGCTTTTGCGTGACGGCTTGTGATCGACTTGCAAACTTCAGAAGGTGTAAACCAGTGGTAATTTCAGTTCATTAGTGTGGTAATCGCCAACATTGCGAGAGAGTGACGAGTGGAAGACTGACTTAGATTCTGGTACCAGAATGATTAACCCGTGACGTTGTGCCTGAACTCAGATGGGAAGCGTCTGCTCCAGCATTTGGTTAGTGTATCGCACCCCAATTGAGCACACAATGCCTCGACCGGTGGCTGTTATTGAGAGGTACGAAGTGAGAGATTCGAAGTTCTCGCTTGCATTTGTGTTGCAGATTTGCATAGAGTCCGCAGCAAATTTTGAGTCATCCTGGTACAATTAGTGTCTGAAGTGGCTCTGGAGAAATTTGGTTCTTATTTGCAAGTGGGTTTTCGTGATTCAGGTCTCGCAGGGTAACTTTCATGTCTTCGAGTTCGTGCTGTCATGAGAGTGAGAAAGAGTTCATCATTGAAATTGGGCTGTTCGAGCATTGATTGGATGTCCGAGAGAGCGTCGTTTGGTCTGGAGATTGTGTAGAGAACCTTCAATTTTTGAACGTGTGAAAACCATGTCAGGATTAATTTTTGGGCTCTGAAATTTCTTGGACAATTAGGATTAGGAATATGTCTATTGTCAAGAGTGAACGACGAGTACTTTGATTTGAGAACTGAAAACCTTGAAATCGGGTTTTGCATGTCAGGATGTCATTCCGCCAGAGTATTTGGAAGAACTACCTCTGTTACAGGACCGCATCGCTCCCTTTTCGACTGAGCTCGCTTTACATATAATCGAGCAAGATCTAGGTGATTCTATGGAGCAGCTTTTTACAGAGATCTCACCTCAACCATTTGCTGCTGCTTCTCTTGGACAGGTATTGTATGAAATTGCCGTTCAAGCCAGAATACCGGTTTTGTGGTCTACCTTTAAGTGTACATTTTGATTGTTGCGCACTTTTGTAGTGCGAAGAAATGTAATGGTATAACCTAATAGGTAAGATGTTGTAGATTCCATTAAGCATGCCTGCGCAATCGATGTTACCGATGATGAAGGATATGAGATTTGGTAACTTTATAACATCCAGGTTTACCAGGCTCGCTTGATCCCAAGCGGTAAACTCGTGGCCGTGAAGGTGCAACGGCCTGGAGTCCGGGTACCCGTGGAATTCGATCTTTTTATTCTACGGAAGCTGACTGATTTCGCTAAGACACTGCTGAAATTGAACACAGACCTCACAGGTAAGAGCTCATGCTTTCCTTTTTCGGCGTATATGTTATGAACTATGTTGCTATTCTTCTTTAACTGCATCTTCTAGCGCGTTTGTAGCCATTATGACATAGTATATGCAAGGGTGTGTGACTTGCTTGACTCTGACCACGAAGCACAGTTTCACCAGTTTGTTTTAATACAGATGCAATTAATGTTCAACACTTTTTACCCTAATACGGATGCAGACCAAAAGCGGATTTCAGAGGTTTCTGATGATGTAGGGGAGTTTTAGGTTGTAGATCTGCAAGGCAATTTTGAGAGGGTATTGCTGATCACGAAGTATGCATAGTAACAGAGTACTATTTACTTTGTGAAACTGACAGTTGCTTTGTGGCCTCACAGAGTGTTGTTGACGAATGGGCCTCAAGCTTATCGAAGGTAGTCCACTCTCTACCCGGATCTTTCTTCTTCTTGCATTGGAATGATAGAATTGAACGCCACAGTGACACGGCGATGTTCAAAAATTCAGGAGATGGACTATCAGGCAGAAGCCCGCAATGGTATACGATTTCGGTGAGAACTCACTTATGATTGAGTTTGAGTTTTTTCGGTTTTCCGGTTCTTTCACTTCTCTCTGGCATATTATTAGACTTATCAGTGTGCTGATATCGGCCTAGTATTAACTGTACAGATGGTATCAAGGGTTGCTGTGTGCTTAACCCCAGACGTATATGTTGTTGGCAGGAAACTGTTCGGAACTCTACCTGATGTACTGGTGCCGGAGATGTATTCTGAGCTCACGAGTCATCGGGTTCTTGTCATGGAATGGGTTGAGGTATTCGATTTCTTCCCTGAAGGCTAGCTAGAAGATGAAATCAAATTAAGCTGTAAATTATCATTGTAATCAAACAGAAGATAAATGTGTAATCTGGGGTAGTTGATGACCTTCACAATATCTTGCAAGAGAGGTTGAGGGTTCATCTTCACTTGAGATTTGGATACAAGAAAATTCTGATATGGCTGTCCTGCAGGGACAACGACTGTCAGAAGTTAACGATCTTCGATTGGTTGAGGTAATCTAACTGCATTGCTCCGTTATATGCTCACTTGAAGGACTCTAAGGTGATGTATGATGTGGTCGGTGACGTCTCATTGATTGCATACTCACGTGAGGTTGTGGATGTGGAACAGCCGAACAACTCCAAGATATGGGCCATTCTTCTTGCAGTGTGCTGGGTTTCCTTCGTGGTATACTACGTCTTATTTAAGGCATATCACCGCATCGGTGCATATGCGTGATAGAGCACAGGCAGTACACAGCAGTACACAGCACTAGTCAGGGCCATTCTGAAGATAGTTGGAAAGGAGAGCCGCATTCAGCAAGTAGATAGTTTCTTCGCAAGGGTTCATCCGGGTGCTTACCATCGTGTGCAACCTGTGTACGACATTAAACCAGTAAGGATTATGAGGCCCCTATACCTGCGCATGCTTCATTTGAAGCGAATGTTTTGATGTATCAACAATTATTCAATGTATAGGGCAACTATAGGGGCCTCGAATGGAAACTTAAATTTGCAAAGGAGTCAGTATTACCATACAGGAAAACAAGCTGTCTTGACGGTGGTCGTTGTCGTGGTTTGGTGTTCAGTCGGTAGTGGTGAGTGAGATCATTCGGTTAGTGAAGATTTGCTCGTTCATTGAGCCTTCGATGTACCAATCAAACAGCATCTCATCAAGTATTGAATACGTACTCGGCTGCATGTTTTTTCTTTGGTATCGTCGGGGGTGGAGCTCTGCTTGATTTTATTTTTTATTTTTTATCTTTTATTTTTTATTTTATTTTCTGAATTCGTGGATTGAACCTGTGACTTCGTGGTTTGCAAGAGATTTATTTGAGCAATGAAGTGCAACCGGCAGCATAAGAAGCTTATTGTACTTCAATTAATTATGAACTTTTGTGAGCATTTGGAACTTAAATCCTGAATTGTTGATTATGAGAAATTAGTGAGGTGATTGAGGAACGGAACATGGGGTGTTCGAAGCTTTTGCATCCGCTGATCCTCCGTGATCTTTTCTAAGAGGAGCTGGCTTCATTGAGTTACACTGGGAATTCGTAGCACAACTTGGCCATGTTCACTTTCAACTCTACCAATTGTATTTCTGATGAGTTACCAGTTCTTCTATCGCAATCAAATGCATGATATTTAATGATTGTCAGCAACGGAATTTTCTAATGATCGGCTTGGTCTGGTTCAGAATCATCGTAATTGTGTTGCAAATGGGACCGTGGCAATGCGGAGAAGTTCTCGCTACTCCGCCAACCCAGGTCATGAGACCCTCAGGCCGGCTGCCGCCCGGTGCATGCAGCGCCAACGTTGCAGAGTTCAGAAAGAGACTGACGATGTGGCCAGTGCTGCGAGCCAGGGCGATTGCGGACACTGGATCGAGGATGACGAAGACTGTGAGTTCGCTTATTTCTTCTCAATCATTTCCCACACACATTGAAACATCGACAGGATTTCTGGCTCCCACACTCTCATTGTGTAGAAACTGTTAGACAGAATGAATGATGAACGGTTTTTGAATTTTTGAACCGGTTGAAGATGGTTCCATATCGACAGGAGATGGGAGCGAGCCTCCAAGTACTGTGTGATTGGTAGAATGCGCCTCGTCGGCAGCCGCTGCAGGCCTCGCTCACTCTCTTAGTAACATTCTTCGACCTCAGGTATGTTTTCACTCTGTCGCCGTTTACTTTGAGCTGCCGCGTCCTGCTTTATTCGAGGCATTTGTAAAGATTCAGCGTTTGGCTTCCCAGATTTGTTTAAGTAGCGCCACAGCTGCATTATAAAGGAAATGGCTAGGGGTCCTATCAAACTGATAGGAGCCTTTGGATGGCGGGATTATTTTGGATGATCCTTCCCCTTGACTCATAAGCCTGAGCACCATTGTTTCAGACTCTTCTTCCAAATTTTGGCGTGTGTAGGAAACTGACATGGAAAAGGCTGATACACAAACTTGTTAACTGTTTTTTGGTTGCTTGTGGCATGTGAGTGGCAGTTTCTTCTTGGGGTTGGCGTACCTGTTCTGATGTCGTGGGACGATGATGTCGTAGAACTTGTTCTATCATGTTCTGCATGATTCATTTTTATGTTGATTTTTTTTCCACATCCGTACGAGTTTCTCTGTGTCAATTCCGTAGTGGCCACTGAAGTAACTACTATTCGCACAGCTCTCCTCCACTTCTCAGGTTTTTTCCTTTTCCTGCATGTGTCACAGCTCTTAACTTCACAGGCGTTTTCTGGGCTGCTCCGTGATATTATATCTCCTTCGACCCAAATGTTCTCCGGCGAGAGTAGTCTGGCGATGCTATCTGATGCTGCCTGGAAATTCTTAAACTGTCTAAGAAGTCTCCTGAGCGATCTCGTCTCCTTTGGTCTGAAATAACTCTCATTTACTCTGGAGTAAAACTGTATGGAGTCTTGATGCCCGTTGGATTTGTGCACAAATCATACTGATGTAACTTTTCTACTGTGCAGCCAGGAGTTGTAGCATTTGAAATACGTTCATCATCTAGTCTTGCACTTTCTAGCGGCTACATGCATAGCAGGTATTGTGGGATTTGCACTTCGTTCATAGTTTATGCAATTGGCGTCCTTCGGTCGCCGGGTACGAGTACGGTTGATACCCGGAGGATACGTCAATTAGATTCGACCTAGGTTCAGGGTTTTAGGGTTTGAATGGGGGCCGGGTATGACCCGGGCCGAAATGGCCGAGCGGGGTTGATGACCGGCGGGTACGTCAAATAGATAGCAACTTAGATGGGATTAATTTCAAACCCATTCGCTCCTTCTGCGTCTCTTGCCCTGCGCTTGTGAATTCGGTGTATGTCGTGCGCCCGTGCATGCACAGGCTTCTGAACTTGGTGTGGGCGTGCGCGACACTATTCCGCCATGGAGAGATGGGGTGTTGGGGTTGCCGTGGTTCCATCTGCAGGTGCTTCTGTCGCAGCTTACGTCTCCTCCGTGAGACCGTCTCTCTTGGGGATCCTGGCCCAACCCGTCACACCCGAGGGGACACTCTCTATTGATTGCACACTGGTCGAGGGAGTGGAGGATCTCTATGATGCAAAACATAGGGAGGGCAGAGTGATGGCTTCCCTGCTGAGTGTCAAATCTGGCGCCTTCTGAGTGTTGATGTGGTGGGTTGGTGGTGGAGTTGCCAACTGCTGTCTCTGATGTACCAATGGGTTTTGATGGGAGTTGGCTTCTCCTCATTGTGGGCTGGTGATATCATTCAGAATGACCATGGACATGACAGGAAACGAGGGCGCGATGGGGATGGCCTTGGGCGGCAACGTGACTTGCTGATGATGGAAATTCCGGTCAGTCCCATCGGCATCGCCTCCCTCCCCTGTGCCTCATATGGCTGCTCTGATGCACCTGCTGTTCTTGTGTTTCCTTATTTTCCTGGTCCCCGTCGGTTTGCCCCGCGCCTCCTGCGATCAGGTGATCCGCCATGGATGCGGAGAGAGGAGCCCTGCTCGCGTGGATGTCCATAATCTACTTCCGACGCGATGCGAAGGACTTTCGCGACCCAAAACCATACCTTCCTGACCTGCCAGTGTTGGGGCGTCTCCTGAGCAAATCGTGGAAGTATGATTGGACGGATTCTTGCGATCGCGAGGTGCAGTTGCTGGGGAACGCCGCAGGTTACCCTTTCTCGAAATTCTTGGCGGACTTGGAATTGGCCATCCCCTCCTATGAAAGCTGCTCTGCGTGTCCGATGTCGCTGGACACTTCCACCGAGAGTTGGTCCTTGGATGACTCCGAGTCTGATCCGACCCCGAGTCGCTACTTGTTTGATGGAAGTCCTTTGGTACCTGCATCTCCTGGTCACGCTGGCGATGTCGTTGTGGACGGGCCTAGGGCTCCCGGGATGGCCGAGGATGTCGATGGTGCAGATGTTGTTATGGCCGTCGCTCCTAATGTTACCCTGTCTGTGGCGGAGGGAGATCCGATGACTGGTGACCCTCCAATTGTTGGTTCTGCTGTGGTCTCCTCTCCCCTGGGGTTGCCCATGCGTTCTGATGATGCTGCCTTGCTGCTCGTGATCGCCAATCCCGTGCTTGTGCCCACTCCAAATCCTACCGATGGTTTAGGGTTTCGCCCAATCCTCGCGGACCCTGCTCATGTCAGTGTCACGGAGACATTGTTCCAGGGCTCCGCTACATCGGGTGACCTGGCGTATGTGGCTGGAGCAGCGCTGGTGTCTGCCATGGGGGCGACCGCTCCAACGGCTGCTGCAACTCCTGGCATGGTGGCCGAGGAGGATCCCCATCGGCTCGCTGTACCTCAATCAACCGGGTCGACTGCTCCAAGTCTCGCGAGCGCTCCTGGTGGCGGTGATGATTCGCAGGAGAACGCGGTGTCCCAGTTCTGTATCAACCGCGTTATCTCCGAACTGCAAGGTGACGCATTCAATTTAGGCTGTTTCTCAGTTACTCGTGTCGCGGCTTTGTCATCCTTTGTCAATCCTGAAGATGGCTATCATTGGAGGGTGTTTTGTTGACGACCGTCTCTGGGTTACTGGCAGGATAAGGGATGGTGCTCTCCGCTTTGCACGCTGTCGGTGTGGCGAATGACGGTGTTGGTGCGAGTGTCTGGTGCCGCTCTTTACAAGATCTGTGAAGCTAGGGGGGACTGCCCAGTCTCGGTTGTCCAGTTAGAGGTTGCCTTCAGTCATTGGAGTCTTCTTCGAGCTTGCGGGCCTTTGATTCTGCAGATTTGTAGAGACTCTTACAAGGCACCGATTGTGCCAAAGACTTATAAACTTCATGATGCTGCTGATCAATTTCCTCGATAAGACTCACCTCTGAATGTTGACTGACGTCAAGGGTATACCCGAATACTTGTTTTGAGCTTGTTGAAGTTGAGAAACTAATTTGGTGGTAACCGGTCTTTGTTTGGGATATGTCTTCTAGTATGTAAATTTAGTGTGATGACTGTGCTTGATTATATCAGCCGGGTTCTTGTCTTGATCGTCCATTGAATGATCGGCTTGTACTGCTTGCAATTCCTCGCCCTAGGGAACAGGATCGTTCGATAAGGAGGGTTTGTTGATTGACGATGTTGACCCTTTCCTACTCCTGCTCCTGCGGAGTTGCAGCCTAGTTGATGCTGGATGTAAGTGCTTGATTGCATGTACTGGCCTCCGCGTGTATGGCTGCACGTGGTCTAGTACAGTAGAAGGTCGTGGATGTTGCCCATTGCTATCGTCTCTGCTGATTGAGGTTGTTTCTAGCCCGTCCTCGTATTGTCCTTTTGGTTGTCGGCGGTTCTGCTCATCATGGAAACCCATGAGGGTGCTTTGCTGGTGAAGGTCAATGCCAGAGAGTGAACTCCGAATTGCGCAAGAATCGCTACGGTACTAATACCCTAAACCGATAACTTATACATTTAAGTCGCAGGTTATCTCGGATTCTCAGTGCGTCATATCTTGTGCATGTAGAAATAAGGTTAACGAAGAAAGACCTTTGTTTTTTTCCTCTAAACTAATTAAGTATACTTAGAACCACCACGTATTTCTTTGTTGCCTTTTCAGCTCTGAATCTTGGTGCCCTTCAGCTCATTTTTTTAGGTCGCATGCAAGTAAGTACGTTGGTCATGACATCTCTAGCACTGGATCCTCTCGTACCCGGGATTCCTCGACTCAGTCACCATTTCCAGCTTATGGAGGTACAATCTTTCTTTATTCCTACAAAATCTGAATCAGTCTCTGTTGAACTGTTCACATTCGGTTGTAGTTACGCCGGATGTGGCTTTTGATTTCGTTCTGATCGTGTCGGTGAAATGGGCTGTGAAATGAGCCAACTAAACCTCCAGATTTACGCTTGATGCTTCACATGCATTACCTTCCAACAAAACAACTGCAGGACAGTGGAATCGGATGCTGTCTGTCACTCGTTCCTCTTTCGCAATTCTGATCCCCCCTTGTCCCTGTTTTGCAGTTGATGTCGCAGTGCATCTGAAACGTGACTGACTCACCCTCGAGATTACCCCGGAAGCTCTGCACCAATCTCATCCGATCTGCTGTTCCCTCGGAGACCTCGTGGTGCGTAGATTTGGCCACTGTTGATTAGTACGTTCAGTTTGATAATCCACCAATAATTATGATACACAGAATGCTTCCCAACTATAAGTGTCGTTATGTTCATGTGCTGGCAGGCTCTATCAAGAGAGTGCTGTTGTGCTATACAGAAGGATTTTTGTCCTACGAGAATGTCTCATGTAGATCATTCAGTACTTTTTAATATATATAAAAGCTTTGTGTTGTTTGTGCAATTGAACAGGATTGTATGGGCCAGAGTCGTGGATTAAGTTGGAAGCAGGAGGAGCTCCCTCATCGCCTGCTCGGATCCTCGGCCGTGACTTTGGAAAGCGAAGAATAAGAAGAAGATAGGTGAGTGCCATTATATGGTGTTTCAACTTACCAAATTGAAGTGTGAACTTGCTCTGATAGTACATATGCTGCGAACTACATCATCATTTTTGACCAGCAACAATGTGTGCTGATTTTTAACTTCCAATATGTTTCTCCATTCTATGGCAGGCTTTGCTGACTGAGGAGGAGAACCTTCTTATCATCAACCGCCTCCATCAAGTCCTACGTCCGTCCATGCTACGCAGGCTTAAACATAAGGTATGGTCCTGTCGGGAACGTGTACCTTTCGAACTCGTCTTGAGAATCGAATCTGGTAGTCGTAATGTGCATTTCATATATCTGTGGTCTGCGATGTTTGAAGGTTGAGAATGAGCTTCCAGAGAAGATCGAAAGGCTGGTGCGATGTGAAGCATCTGGTTACCAGAAATTGCTCATGAAGCATGTCAAGGATAAGATGAAGTCACTCAATCATGCACAGGTATGACGCGGGGTCTATGACAGTGTCTTCCTTGGATTATGAATAGATAATATTGAGTACTGTGTTTTTGGTATGAAATTGCGCAAAATTCAATGCTAGTTGATGTGTAACAGTCTACAGAACTGAAAGTTAAGGTTCAACCAGCTTTTTTGGGTTTGCTGTGATTGAACTTTTCCCTGATGACCAGTCAGAAGAGTAGTGGGGCTTAATTGCTTGAAAACAAATTCTGGTTCTAAATGATATACTCTATATGCAGGGACGTTCAATCCTTGACACCGTCATGGAACTCCGAAGCATATGTAACCACCCTTATCTCAGCCAGCTTCATTCAGAGGAGGTACGTGGCAGAGATGAAAATATTCAATTTGCGCATTCTTCAGACAGAGGTGACTGTTTTAAATTGTTTCTTAGCTGTTCTTCTGGAGCACACACTCAGTTCTTAAATGATTAAAGTCCATTTCTATGGACATTTTGGCTTGGGTGGGATTCGAACTATCTTTAATTAAACTCAAATTAACTTTAACGTTTTCGTTGTATTTGCATACAGAGAGAGTCCTCCCACCTCAGTACTTGCCCATCGTAGTTCGATTCTGTGGCAAACTCGAAATGCTTGACCGAATTTTACCCAAGTTGGAGGCTGCAAATCACAGAGTAAGTTCGCAGAGCTTTTCGCAGAGAACAGCAAGTAGAGCTGATTCTATCAAAATTTATCAACGCATTCAAACTTTGTGGAGATTGTGTGGAGATATTTGATTATCAAGTTAGCAGCTTCGCTCTTGATGGTGACGATGATTTTAATGGTTTAAGGAGTTTTTTCAAGTAACTCAATTCCCAGCACTCGTATAACTTGAAGAAAAAAGATGCTAAGGTTGGGTGTTACCGATTGCCTGGGAGATTGTGTCCAGGGCCCCAGGTTTGGTCGCAAGGTTGTAAGAGCGATTTGATTTTTTATGATGTTATACAGATGAGATGTTACTAATTATTTCATTAAATCAGGTATTGTTCTTCTCAACAATGACGAGGCTTTTAGATGTTATGGAGGACTATCTGGAAAGGAAAGGGTACCGCTATCTCCGTTTGGATGGTTCAACTGGTGGAAGTGAGCGGGGTGCACTCATTCAGGATTTCAAAGCACCTCAATCAGAAGCATTTATATTCTTACTCAGGTAACACAAAAAGAGAATTTGATGGAATCTTCTGTGGCTGGTGATGCACTCCAGTATGAGTTTGTTGTGTTAATCTACCAGGGAGGTGGTTAATTCTATCAGCTTCTGTTTCTATTTTGACAGTATTCGTGCTGGAGGAATTGGAATCAATTTGCAAGCAGCTGATACCGTGATTATTTTTTGATACGGATTGGAATCCTCAGGTATGCTCTACTATAACCTTTTAGGTGTTCTTGGTCATCGTGGGTGACAGAAGAATACCGTAGTGAGCTAATGGCATATCTGTCAGGACCGTGCATTGAGGTGGTCTCCATGCTAAAATTTCCGTACAGCCCAGGATCTAGTTGCGAGGTCCATCATATACTTATTAATCGCCCAAGGATTTCCCGACCGCAGCATGGGCGGGAGTGTGGTATGGCTAACGTGAAAACAGCCTATAATATTGCATGGTTATGAAGCGTTTATCCTATTCGTTCCTAAGGTTAAGCATCTTAGTCTTAGAAGGCCACATTTCATCCATAACAGTTCCTTAATGCGAGAGTTTCATGTCAAATTGCTCAGACCGTCAGATCTCACGACGGGGGCTGGCTGGCCGTCATCACAATTTCAGCTCACTAGCTTAATACATTGCTAAAATGGGGACTCATTGGTGGGTGGTGAAAATGTTGAACCCTAGGTGGATATTCAAGCGCAAGCTAGAGCTCATCGGATTGGTCAAAAACGCGATGTGCTTGTTTTACGGTTTGAGACGGTGCTTTCCTGCTACCAAACATCTCCGTGTCTGATCTGTATCAAAACTTCAGTTTAGCAGGATATTTCTTCGTTACCCCGTCTTGGACTCTCAATGCTACAAGGTTTTGACGTTTCTATCTTTGAGTATTTGGATGATCCTTTGAGGATTGTCCCTTCGGACAGTTTCGGTAAATTTTCGAGGATTGCCTGACCTGGTTTACTTCGCTATCTACGTCGCGGGTTTTTTCCTACTCTGCAAATAAGCATGCAGGTGAAGAGTATAGAAGAACATGTAAGGGCTTCTGCTGAATACAAGCTAGGTGTTGCAAATCAGAGCATTACGGCTGGGTTTTTTGATGACAATAGCAGGTTAGTTTACGAATCGCCTATGACCTCACGTAGCTTTTTGAATGGGCATGCGAGTGTCCTCTTTCTTCTTTCTTCTTTTCTTTTTTTTTTTTTTTTTTTTTTTTGGAAGGACAATTCCGATTTTATTACGAGATCTGGTGTGAAAAAAACTATTCCAAGCAATGATTTCACGCAATGTCAATGGACTTTTAGGACAACTTTTAGAAAGTCTCCCCCATAGAATTTTATATAAATTTAATATAAAACTGACTCAATAATAATCAATGTAAATTTGACATCACTTTACTGTTTTTTGGTGGGTACTGTTACAGAAAAATATGTAAAATTGTTTAATATGAAAATTGTATTAACTTTCTTGCATGTATTTTATATTGAAAATTGTATTAACTTTTGCTTAAATTTCCTCGCATTTGTTAGTACATGCGATCCTTATGTATCGACTGTCTGATCTCCCCCCGTGCTCATGTTAGGCTCTTTCCATTCTGCGCCTCGCGAGTGAGGGATACAAGAAGGGATACAAGAGGTTCCAATCTGCACGTGCATTACCTAGCTTCAACCTATATAGGTTAGCAGCTTATTTTTTGATGGGGAGACTGAAGGGGGAACTGAACCAGGCTGAGATTGAGTACCGCAACACGTGTGAATCGCTGGATGTCCAAATTGCTCATCTCCGGGCTGTTACTAATGTGCTGGAGACTGAGAACCTCTGATGGCCATCGCCGAGTGAAGATGTTAAAGTTGGAGTAAACGACGTGCAAATGTGTCCACTGTAGATACCATGTGCATACGCATTGTAAATTTTGATAGACATTACAAGACAATTTCGTTTCTTCTTTTATTTCAATGCTCGATTCTAAGGCTTCGATTGGTCGCCTTACAATCAAGGCTGGGAAAGTAGGATACTGCTGATAATGGGCATATCGTGTTGTAGGGTGTTTTTATTGAAGTAGGCAAATGTTTGTTTTTTGTTAACATCGCGATACATTTTCACAATGTTGATATACACTGCTGTGCAGTGACAATTCATAACCTTCGTGGTAATATGCAGATGATACATGAGAATCAGGTTGTTTTTATTGGCAGATTGCAGTATCACAGTTTTGGCCTCATGAGTACCAGCAGGTTGACAGCCAGATTATATAGATTCGTGAGAGATGGTTTAGCCGGAATTGTTTTTTAACGCAAATTTGTAAGTATGCCCAGGGTTAGGGTATAGGGCTATAGGTGTATAAAGCCTGGGTTATGTATAATGTACCTACCATTGTCATCACAAAAGCCAATCATTTTGCAAATTATTATTTTCATTGTTTATGAATGAGAAGATGTAATGTACATGTTATATGAAATTTGTAGAAGAGAGTATATATTAAATGTACAACACACATGTAACAAGCGTGTAAACTATACCATTATGAAACTTTTACATGAAGTTCTTGTAACATTCATACGTCAACTGCTTTTGGAACATCCACGTTAATTCCAGTAATACTTTATAGGTTCAGCAAACAACCAAACTCTAACATGGTCTCAGCAGACAATCGGTACGTAGTGAGGTCGCCAAATTTCTCTCAAAGGATGGTTAGGACATCAAACGCTTTTTATTTCGGAGCATCAAACCATTCAAAGGTCAGGATACCAAACACAGTCAAACCTCCATAAGTGTTACCTAGATAAGTGTCAAAACTCTATATGTGCCATGGAGATTTCCAGGGCCTTACAATTAAGACTAGTAAGTGCTATGTGTTGAGTGTTATGCAATGTTATGCTCCTAATTTTACCTCGATAAGTGATAACTTTCAAAGTGAACCATACTTCGAAGGGAGCCAACTTTGAGGTCAAGCAATAGTTTTTAGTCTCCATTTCAGAAACAAATTGATCGGCACATGTATTTTAAGAACATAAAGTAAAATATCATATATTTTAACTTTATAAAGTAAAAGAGTAGTCCATGAAGTAAAAGATAAGTTTGTGAGGTAAAAGATAGGGGTTACCATTCCCCAACTGTTAACGAGGAGTATGCTCCGAACCGTGAACACCTGACCGTGCTGTGGGCAAGGTAATTAACGAAGGGATATTCTCACACTTTAGTTGCCATGCGTCGCTTTATCCCATCCGCTGATGGCCCATGCTCTCCTCGGTCTCCCACAGGCAAACTAAACCCCAGGTCCAGCGCGGTAACTGGTTCAGCTTCAGGGGATCCATCAGGTTTCAAGGCAGGGAAACTGTCCTGCACCCCGTGCCAGGCAAGCACCCGCAGGCCGTCCCAGGCTGGGGGGTGGAGCTTGTCTTCCTAGGACCTCCATGCAAATCCCACTTATGACGCCTCGTATCGACCGGAGTCATGGGAACTGCAGACCATCTCCACTCATTCGATGCAAAAATACCAGGTTTTAGACGATGGCAGCGAGGTCAGGGTCATGCTCGGGCTCAAGTGCAGCGTGATTTGCACCAATGAATTTATTAGCGGTCCGATCACGATGGGCCACACACGTCATCTTTGCGGCCATGGCCATGATTCCGTGGACCATGAATCAGAGGGGACTTGTGGAGTCGCAATCAGCAAGGTTAAAACCGTACGTTTGACACAAGGGCCGGGCCTCTGGGTAGCAATGAAATCCACAGCATAACGGGGCTCCCCCCCCCCCCCCTCCCAAAAAAATAAAAAATAAAAAACAGACTTCTGAGGTTTCGGTGCCACTGCCTTGGCTGGTGGACGAGCGCAAGCTCCCACGCAAGAGCTCAGAATCCACGCGACCCCCCCACAAGAAAGAATTAGTCGTCCTCGGAACATCAGGATCAGGGTCCAGGGTAGCAGATCATCAAACAGCTGGAGTCGTATCAAGAAAATCAAGCCCAGGTGAGAACCGCACAAGTCAGAAGATCATATTTCCCAACGTGCTGAAAAACCGTGTAATATTCTCCAATATTGGTATATGTTCAATTTCTCAAACACCATGGCAGGAGGTAATGCATACCCCAGCACAAAAGTTAGCTAATGCACGAGCCGGTGCACAAGTCTAGCCCGTGCACGGGACATAAGCCAATGCAGTGGTTCAGCTAATACATAAGCTATGGCACGTCGATCTCACCCATGCTCGAGCCAGTACACGGACACCGGTCAGTGAATCGAAGGGAAGAAGACCGACATCCACAAAGGATGGAATGAGAAACACGGTCGCACTCGTACACAGTACAACCATCGCCCCTCCGAGGGAAACGTCAGGGTCTTAAATTCATTGATCAAACCAAATTTCATGGATAAAGAATGGTTTTTCTCCTAGAAAATATTTGGGCAACGTGAAGCAAACCCATCGAGCGGAGCGAGAAGGGTTTGACTGAGGGCGATGGGTCCGGTAGGACCCGTCGCCCGTCACGTTTTAGGGTGGTCTCAAAACGACGCTGACGTGGTAGCAAGGGTTGACCTCATTGGATTTTTTGGTTTTTATCGCCCCTTCATTTATCCCAGGCGTCCAGTTTTGGTCGAGCTCTTGGCACTCTCGACTGCATGCTTCCTGCTACCTCGACCACCATCTCCACCCCCGCCGGTTGTTGCTGTTGTTTTTTTCTGTTTTTTTTTTTTTTTTTTTTTTTTTTTTTTTTTTATTTTTTTTAATATATTCTGTTTATTTATTTTCGGCATCACCAATCTTCCTGCCTTTTCCTTTGGCAGGCTCACCCCTTCAAAGAGCACCCCTGTCCTTCGCGTTGCACTGTACTTCGGGATGCCTTTTTCCTTTGACAGGCCTACCTCCTCTCCAACATTCAGACTGTCACCCTGTATGGGTCCACCTCCATGAACAACAACCCGTTCAGAACCGCTACACAAATCGTACGAATCTGCAACCTCCAAACTAGGAAACGACGAGCATTGGACTATCAGGAAATCCGAAGCGTTGGCGAATCCTGCCGACTCTCACAACGTCGGATTGGACAATCGCGCAGACGCCTGCAAGCAGGGGAAGATGGGATCCGAAAGGGGACATCCCTGGGTTCCGAAGGTTGTCCATTCATCGCTCATACCTGCACTCGCTGGTCACGAAGTCAATCCACGCCTCGGCCCACCCCTCGGAAATGAAAGCCGCGAAGAAGATGGAGTGTCGCGGGTGGAAGACCATGGCATCCGACATCGATTTCGAAGGGTCGGAAGGACCCGCCGGACTTGAAAATGCGCCCACTCGCATCCGTGCTGCCGAGAGTCGTGCGGCCGCTGCGAACAGCCCCTCCATGTCGGTTCCTTGTGCCAGAGGTCCATTAGTCTCTGGTTTCATTACCAGCTTCAGGTCTACCACCGCATCTCCCAAACAAGCGTCCTTGCAGAAATCGGGATGGGGGGGGGGGGATCATCTTCGATGCTCGTGGATTTCTCCTCGGCCGTGTGACCAGGCACATCGACGCATGGGGTGCCACCGAGGGGTTCAGCATGGCAACCACGTCAACTCCGCGACCGTGGCCACGATTTGGGCCCCGCAATAGGCGAAATGTGAGGGCTCAGTGAGCATTCGAAGCAAATTCTGTGAGGATTTCGGCCCCCCATTGCCATCGCCTCCGACGCCATCCGACGCTGCTCGTTTCGCGCTCGTGGCGACGCCAGCGACTGGTGGTCGCACGTGACCCACTTCGCGTTCGATTCGGCTGGCACCCTTCCTACTGGCGGTTGGAAAGGACGATCCATGCTAGCTACCGCTGGATGCCAGCTTCTTGCGCGTGGGTCTTTGATGTGCGGGATTAGTTCACGTGACGGCGCTGAGCGTACGAACAAGTTGAGTGCGCCAGGGCAGTATGTACTCATCAACTGCGACTTCGATGTCGATCTCGACATCTCTCAGTTCGGAGATTTCACATCATTGCACACTACTGGTGAATCTGCTCTTGGTTGCTCTCGGTTGCTCTTGGATGCTCTCGAAGGAAATTGGGAAGACCTGTCGATTGAAGAGGAAGATGAAGGTGAAGATTGGGAAAGTAACTCCGTGAGTTGTCATTGCGGAGATTGTGCCAAGATGGGAGAGGCGGTGGCACAAGGGATACAATGACAGCATTCAATCTTTTCACTGGGGGACAGGACCGAAGCATCGGGAGATGCAAGGGTTAATGACGAAAGGGTTGGGGCAATGGGAGCCTCCAGGAACCGCGGGTCATTGCACGCTGGTGCACATGGTGACCGTAATCAATCACAGAGGTGATTTGGGTCTTTACATCTGCCAATACAGTACACGGCAATTTGCTCCCTGCAGCTGGAGGAACCGCACGCTGCGCAAGGATGCACAGTTTCATTGTTTAAATCTAATTAGCAAGTCCGTCATGTCCTGGAAGTAGGGGCACCATCATCCAGGTACGGGCAGTCGATAAGAAAAGGAAGACAAATTAAAGGAGAGCACGATTGGGCGATGGTCAGTGAGATGGATGTCCTTCTGGATGTGGCAATGTATCTACTGAGGATGACCTCCCTTCACAGATTGCAAGGGCCCCAGAAGTGGCAACAGTACTAGTCTCCTAGTCGCATTTTGCGACACGAGTCGGAACGACTGGCCAAGAAAAGTGGGATTCCTACATCTGGGCGTTCAGACGAAATGCTCGGTGGGATATTCAGTCCGGTAAGCATTATAATCATAGTACAAGCGTTCACCTTCCGGAATATCCCGTATTGCAACCAGGATTGCTCGTGCCTCTCCGTCGATATTGTACCGGACACATCGTACATTCTGTTTCTTCCTCCCCTCTCTGCAAAACATCATCCAACGAAGTCAGAATTGGCCACCCCAAAACAAGATAACAATGAGAGGACGGGATACGGTATAGGCCTGGGACGTTTTTCGGACAGGCAGAACATCTGTACCCGAACAGATCCCAATTTTTCATCCTGCAAGTATGTGAGGTGGAGGACCTCGAACCAACACTTGAGGTGGAACAACAGATTTAAAGCTTTGCTCCTTCTTTCACTACTTGATCAATAGAAAGTATTCCAGCGCACTTCTGTATGCATCATTCAGATGTTTACGTGTCGAGAACTTTCAAAGTGCTATCGGGTGCATACCACACAATAGTTGCTAAGATGTGGACTTGAGTTACAGATTTTGCAAATCCGTACGCAGAGAAGCGCAAATCTGAATAGCTGATGGTTCAAGGACGGTGTGGCTTCGATGTCATGTAAATCATCAGAGGGGTGAGTCAGGAAAAGTGTGGACTCACGAAGTGTGGTTATTAATGCCGGAGACAAAGCGAGCTATGTTGCCACGCCTATCTGGGCAAATGACGAGCTCCTTCGCAGGGTCTTCGGTGAAGAGAAGACCCATGATACTGTTTCCGGAATCGTATCGGCGGCGACACATGTAGTCAACCTCCCCAGTGTACTCAGCAATAATTGTCATAGCTTTTATGTTCCTGTCAGCCTCGACAACAAATCTGTGGCACATAAAAATGATATTCATATTAGCAGCCCATTCAACATGGATATATTTACGAAATTTCAGGAGACAGGTAAGAGGTGCAAGACTCGGTCACTCCAAAGGCGCATCGGAAACATAAGAGCCAAGGCTTGCTCTGTATCACAGGTGAAACACCAAAGATGCGTGAAGCTTTCCCTTGTCGAGAATCATGTGTGACCATCAAGGGTGGCCACTCGCCTTGGCTGCACATGGTCTTACACAAATCAAGGGTCGCCCTGTCCTCCTTGCCCATAACCTGCCAACAGCATCAGGTAATTGTTTGTATCCGTCAGACAGGAATTCCAGTTTCCCTGGTGCCCCTCAAGAGAAGAGGCGACGTCTTTACAATCGTCATAAAATATCACTCATTGACCTTTTCAATCCAACAAGTATTCATGCCACTTCTGGCATCAGCGTAAAACACACCCACAACGCCAAGGAAGTAGTCAAAGTCCATGCAGGAACCCCATTCATTATTCGAAAGAGAGGCAAACACCGGGACGGGAAAGCAATTTTGACAATGTGACCGCACAAGGATTTCAAACTACGGTACCTGCATACCGCCCTTCTCGTATTCGGCACGGTTGGCAGAGCGAGGGGCCAAGCCATAACTCAACGAATCAGTGAATTCGACCCCGATGCTGGTCAGAGCCGTGGCCAGAGACGCCATTTGCTCCAATCTGCGTTGCGGATCAGTGCATGGAACGTAGGGCAGTAACCGTCGGCTTTTCTTTTGCCGACACAAAGTTCCGCCACTTGGCCTTCGTCTTTTCCTTGTCCCAATGCACTTCGTTTCTGCATTTACATAAAAATTCAAGGTTACTTTTTCAGGTAAAAATCGTTCTAGTATGCCATACCCCATTTGGAAACGAGCTATTTGTACGAGAGATACTGCAGAGATTTCAATGGTTCACGCATCTATTTCCTATGAAATGCACAGACGAGGCTCTTGCTAGAGGAAGGTGTCTTAAGACACCAAGAAGATTATCCGACGGGAATAAAAACACCCTCAAACAAAACAATCCGAAAACGAAGGAACGAGGGTTTTGAATACCTGTAGTGAAAGGGGCTGGCTTCTGAATGCGGAAGAAGTCTACGATCTTCTTTTGTACCTTCGGAAATTCTGCATTTCAGCCAGATCACTCAGTCCTCATGCAGCACGATTCTGAGAAAATAACCTGATGAGCGCATCATTACACCATGTAGAGTCAATGACCCAGTCCGAGAGCAGAGAGAGGGGGAGGGGTCACAGATCGGGGTTGAAATGAAAATGGGCCATCTCCGCTTCATATACTGGCACTCCCATTTTTTAAAAAAGGTTTCAATTCCTCACAAGATCTTGGAAGCGACGTTATAAACAATTTCCCAGGCACATTTCACTGCAGGGTATATCTTCGGAGCTATCTCAAGGTCAAACTGACTGTCACAAACCAATCGCCCACAGCACAGCTAGCAGCACAAATGATGTGCACAATAAAGATGCGAGTTCGAAGTAGTACTTAAAGGGAAGATTCGACAGCATACCTTGCACAAGTGAAGACTCTGCACATTTGGGGCAGAACCATTCGCCCGGTGGGACGGTAGGAAGGATAGGACTGAGACAATACATGTGGTACCCTCTGTCGCAGCTATCGCAGAGCAGCATCTCCTGCTCCCCATCGCCGCGAGAACACTCTTCACACAGAGTGGTGTCATATTTATCCTCCTTCGGCTCGGCGTCCTTTGCTTTGCTGGCCGCTCTCCCCCCGGGCGTCGCAAACTCTAGAGCTCCCTCTTGAACCTCAACCACCTCTTTCGACCTGGGCTCTTTCGCCTTCACAACCGACTGGGTGGACTCGGTGACAGATCCAGCATCCACCACTTCAACCCTGGTCTGACCGGGACTCACTTCGAAGTGCATGCCACACGGACCTGTCTTCTCAAATTCGGGAAGACAACAATGATGCCACCCATTGCGGCACACAATCACCCGCTCCACCCTCCTCCCACGACCACACTCTTCATCCTCCATTGCTGTGTGAGCGAGTCCCAGCTCCCAGCCAACACACGCTAATCAAAAATCATGGATGGAGCTCGCAATAAACTCACTGCTGCAGCATATACTTAAACCGCGACCCGCCCGTACTCGGGGACGGAGGCCATGTTCAGTGTGCAGGTGGATGGAAAGATCCCCATCATGGTCCATGGAGAGGGCTGGCAGGTCCTCCTCAAAAGAACGTCCCGAACTGCAGATCCACCGGCACTCCAACTCCAGGACCACACCTTCCCGGGCCTAGGAACCACATGCAGCACATCTCCGGCACTGGGGGGGACTGCGCTCGTGCATGCGGACATGCAGCGGGGTAGCGGGAAAGCTGTGGATACCAACAACCTTCCACATGCGGCATCCGTCCATAAGCGGGAACCCTTCCTTCGCAGGCCACCCTTCCGAACGGTTTGATGTTCGAGGTGGAGTGCCGGTTGTTCCAGACCACCCGCGCAGCGGTCCGTTCCATTCGGTGTTGCAGCATGTCTTCCAGCGATCCTGCATCCGCTTCCGCCGGAGCGTCCTCCGAGGAACCGACCGCCCAGCCTCGCATCCCTCGAAGGAGAAGTCCAAGACTGGCCAGGCGAGCGACGCTGGACACAGGGATGGGGTTCAGGGTCTCGGCCGGGGACTGGACCGGGGGCAAACTCTGGAGGTCGTTTCCAGAGGATCTGCTGGAGATGGTCTTCGCGAGACTGCCGGTGCGGACGATAGTGGAGCTGATCCGGGATTCACACGCATGGTCGATCATGTCGAAGTCCGCGACCTTCAGGCGGACCTGCGTGGAGAGACACCCCTGCAGCCTCCCTTGCCTGATGAGGTGGGATGCGGCATCCGCGGAGGGCGGCTCGGTCCGGGCCACGGTTTACGACCACGAGTCGAAGGAATGGGCCGGTTTCGATCTCGTCGGTCTCCCCCCGAGCGCTGCAGGCCAGGCTCGCCATGACTATGGAGACTCGATGTACGGCCACGATTCGGGCTTGGTATGCTTCGTCCCTCCAGGGGATCTGTCCGTGGCCCACGTGCTCGTCTGCAATCCGTTGACGGGTGATTGGAGAAGCCTGCCCCTCGTCCGTCACGAGCACAGGCCGACTGTCATGGTGCAGCTGCTGGCGGACGACGACACCAAAACCTACAGGGTGATGCTCGTGAGCGGTCACCATCGGACGAGGCGGGATTGCGTGTGTGAGGCTCACGCGCCCGAGCTCACCGCCCGCCGTTACGACTCCGCCACGGGTGCCTGGAGCCTCATGGACACGGGCTGGGTCTACGGCAGCTGCGGGACACTCCAGGGGTGTCGTACCTCGCAGGTGCCCCGCGCATTCGACTGCGAGAGGAAGGTGATGTACCACGAGAAGTACAATGTTCCGTTCACGCATCCATATGGCTGGTCGTTTGCGAGAGATGGCCTGGTCGTCCTATGCACGAGCACCTGCGGCATCTGGGAGTTCGGATGGCATGGCTCCTACACAGTCAAGCGTGTCATGCCGATGTGCCCAATCCCCATAAGGGGGGACCCTCCACATGGCGTACATATTTTCTCGAGCACGCATTTCATCGTCGTGATCAACAACGTGATGGATGACGAGGGCAACCTCGACGTCATCGTCCAGATGTGGGATCGATCAACCGACCAATGGGTAGTGACATCCTCGATGCCTGCAGCGGAGAACCTGGCTCCTAGCGTTAGCCTTCAACGAACTTTTTCCTGTGAGCTTAGGTGGGATGCCATTCCCTGATCGAGGTCGAGGGTGCCGGGTCTAGGGGTGACTACAGTAGAAACCCGGAATGAGCCCATCAACGTCGGATTATGTTGTATTGACTCGTTGCGATGAACTTCGGTTTTCACCCCGAATTTTGTCGGGATTGTATTCTGGTTCAGGGTGATTTTTTGGCATGTTTGAAACGGTCCTCTTATGCGCCTACTTCACGATGGCCCCGAGTCCCGAGTCCTGCTCGCCCCCCCCCCCCCCCCCCCCCCCCCCCCCCCCCCCCCCCCCCCCCCCCCCACGGCGTGGCAGTGTGATGTCGTGAATTCCTAGCCCTGTGCTGTGTCGTGCCATGTACGATTCCGGCTGGGTTTTGGCATGCAGGATCCGATACTCGGTCCGGATCGGAAGGTGGAGCTGGGGGTTCAGGGAGCACGACCCACTGCCGGTAAGTCACTCGCAAACGGAAACTAACAATATTCGGCACACGGCATTCCTGTGACGGCTGAACGTACAGCTCCAAGGCGGGATACAGATGAATGCGCGGGGATCCGCCATCGGTGACATATCAGTTCCTAGCAAACTGCATTTCATGTCTCGGTTTAGAAATGAGATCATGTTTGCACCAGGGGCCGTGTAGATCTTCCCTGTACGTGGGTGAGCAATATGGCGGAGGGCCAGCCCCGGCTATCGTTCGGATCCACCGTCGAGTAGTGGCGCCATCATCGTGGCCCAGTCCGGGGATGCCGATCGTGCCGCTCAGGCATCCTCAGCTCATCCCGCTTGCACCAAAGAGCGAGCATCTTGTTCGTGCCATCACCAGTCGAGCTGCTCGATGTCCTACGACTGCCTCTTTGTAGGTTCCTCGTGACTTCTTGGTCGAACGAAGCTCTCTCAAGCCCGCGTCCACCGTGAACAGTGTACTCTGAACCCCAGCAATCATCCTTTGAAGCGTCCGGGGAGTCCCTCCGTCTCCCATGCAGGTCTCAGGGGAGCGGGGTGTGAGGGTCAACCTGCTGTTTCACACAGCCCTTTTTTTTTTTTTTTTTTTGATGCGTACATATCCTGCTAGCAAGGTTCAGTACACCGGACCCAGAATTTATTTGTGACGTACCAGGGAATGATGATCGTCACGCGAACACGTCGCCAGTGCACCGAGTGCCACGAGATTTTGCAGTCACTGTCGAGTGATGCAGATGTCAGTGTCGTCCTAGCCAGCGCGATTCCAAGCGAGTGAATTGGTGTTGGAACCGGGCCGTTCTAAGACGTCGGTCACTCGGTGCGTGGAAATCCTAGTTCTACCCGGAAGCACGCTGCACCTCATCTACTATATTCTATTACATGTGGCTTTATGCACCACTGACCTATTGTATACTACCTCTACTTTAATTCCTAGAGTCAACATGATGAAACTTTCATATTGCAATGAGTCAATGACACTCGAATGGGTGAATGCCAAGGCGATGTATGAATGATGTTGCCTTTATCAACATTCGAATATCCTAAACATTACATCTAACTTCTAAGTAAGATGACATGGAACTGCGCCATATCAGTAAAACAATCGAGAATATTTTCGGATCAGAAAGGTCATCGACATAATAGTCCTGAACTGATACAGCTGATTTTAGGGTGATAGAGATATGACATGGAACGGGTGTTCAAGCAACCAGTGTTGAAGTGACAAAACACGCAGAATGATGTCTGTGTAAATCTGTAGACACAATTGGCCCAGAACCGGCCGAAAGCAGTCAAGGTGATAGTTGACAAAAGGACATTCACCTCCATGAAACCCAAATTCCCCACCCTGCAATAACCCCGCATTGGAATGCATCTTCATCGGTTCAGTGCAAAGTTTACATCAACATTAACTGTAAGAATTAGATCAAGATGACAACAGTTTCCATGTGTCAACACTACATTAGATTGACTAGCCCAATAATTCCTGATGTTTCCGGTGCCCTGGGTTGTCATTTGTGTTGGCAGGTTTAAGGGTTTTTCGATCATGTAATTGGAAAGGTCTAGGGAAAATCCAAAAATAAAATAAAAAACTAAAAATAAAAAAATAAAATATATTTATCTATATATGTATATATATATATATATATATATATATATATTTATTTATTTATTTATTTATTTATTTAAAGAAATACTAAACTAGACAAAACACAATTAATACATGACTTGCGACCCAAAGCTGTCAACACATGGATCCAGAGACATCGGACTGGGGCCATGGTCTAGGTTCTTCGGGACCCCAGGTCGTCGGAATGGGGCCCCGGGCTCTGTGCTTGGGGACCCCAGGTCGTCGGAATGGGGTTTAGGGTTTAGGTGCTCGGGGACCGCAGGCCGTTGGACTGGGGCCCCGGGCTCTGTGCTTGGGGACCCCAGGTTGTTGGACTGTATGTTAACATGCAGGCATTTGCTTCTAGTAACCTCTTTACTTGCACCACGTTTGTATGCCCATACAGGTTAGTTTTAGGCTCTGGCATTCTTTCGACGTTTGCAATGGTAGAAACCAATCAACGAGAAGCGATGGACGGGAGCTTGGCCTAGGTTTTAGGTTGGAAGCAGGTGCTCCCTCGCTACGTACGACGAACTGGTGGAGTTCCTTGATGGGTCTCCGACTCTGCCCTCAAACAATCAGACGTGGATAGAATTTGTGCTGCGCGTGCGACTGCAATTCTCCTGCTTGCTGACGTTGAAGCTACGGCAAATCTCTCGTCGAACCTTTTTGAGTGTCTTAGCTTATTTGATGATTTACTTCTTGAAGGTCCTTACGGTTTCAACAGATTAAGAGGAATCGTGCATTTCGAAACACCTTCCCAGCTTAGGTTTAGGCCGATCGGAGGATTTATCCCGAGCTCTCCGCCGGTTCCGTATGTTGTGTTAAATTTCGGATGGAACCCCGAACCCATGCTGCGTCAGTCTTAGTGTCTACTACTGTCGAGTGTGTATTTCCCCATTCAAGCGTCCGGTCATAGCTTCCAACCCAGGCTCGGCTGCATGCCTGTACGTGTCGTGCAAGTGAACACGTTCTGGCAATGCTCTTCGAAGAGGTACATGACATGTTATCTGCTCCAGGTAACTGCATAGATTTTAGTGTTGAATCAAACCTCTTGCTGCTCGGCTTAGGTTTAGGGTTTTAGGGTTTAAGTATATGCTGCAGCAGTGAGTTTATTGCGAGCTCCATCCATGATTTTTGATTAGCGTGTGTTGGCTGAGAGCTGGGACTCGCTCACACAGCAATGGAGGATGAAGAGTGTGGTCGTGGGAGGAGGGTGGAGCGGGTGATTGTGTGCCGCAATGGGTGGCATCATTGTTGTCTTCCCGAATTTGAGAAGACAGGTCCGTGTGGCATGCACTTCGAAGTGAGTCCCAGTCAGACCAGGGTTGAAGTGGTGGATGCTGGATCTGTCACCGAGTCCACCCAGTCGGTTGTGAAGGCGAAAGAGCCCAGGTCGAAAGAGGTGGTTGAGGTTCAAGAGAGAGCTCTAGAGTTTGCGACGCCCGGGGGGAGAGCGGCCAGCAAAGCAAAGGACGCCGAGCCGAAGGAGGATAAATATGACACCACTCTGTGTGAAGAGTGTTCTCGCGGATTATGTTGTATTGACTCGTTGCGATGAACTTCGGTTTTCACCCCGAATTTTGTCGGGATTGTATTCTGGTTGAACAGGGTGATTTTTTGGCATGTTTGAAACGGTCCTTTGATGCGCCTACTTCACGATGGCCCCGAGTCCCAAGTCCTGCTCGCCCCCCCCCCCCCCCCCCCCCCCCCCCCCCCCCACGGCGTGGCAGTGTGATGTCGTGAATTCCTAGCCCTGTGCTGTGTCGTGCCATGTACGATTCCGGCTGGGTTTTGGCATGCAGGATCCGATACTCGGTCCGGATCGGAAGGTGGAGCTGGGGGTTCAGGGAGCACGACCCACTGCTGGTAAGTCACTCGCAAACGGAAACTAACAATATTCGGCACACCGCATTCCTGTGACGGCTGAACGTACAGCTCCAAGGCGGGATACAGATGAATGCGCGGGGATCCGCCATCGGTGACATATCAGTTCGTAGCAAACTGCATTTCATGTCTCGGTTTAGAAATGAGATCATGTTTGCACCAGGGGCCGTGTAGATCTTCCCTGTACGTGGGTGAGCAATATGGCGGAGGGCCAGCCCCGGCTATCGTTCGGATCCACCGTCGAGTAGTGGCGCCATCATCGTGGCCCAGTCCGGGGATGCCGATCGTGCCGCTCAGGCATCCTCAGCTCATCCCGCTTGCACCAAAGAGCGAGCATCTTGTTCGTGCCATCACCAGTCGAGCTGCTCGATGTCCTACGACTGCCTCTTTGTAGGTTCCTCGTGACTTCTTGGTCGAACGAAGCTCTCTCAAGCCCGCGTCCACCGTGAACAGTGTACTCTGAACCCCAGCAATCATCCTTTGAAGCGTCCGGGGAGTCCCTCCGTCTCCCATGCAGGTCTCAGGGGAGCGGGGTGTGAGGGTCAACCTGCTGTTTCACACAGCCCTTTTTTTTTTTTTTTTTTTTGATGCGTACATATCCTGCTAGCAAGGTTCAGTACACCGGACCCAGAATTTATTTGTGACGTACCAGGGAATGATGATCGTCACGCGAACACGTCGCCAGTGCACCGAGTGCCACGAGATTTTGCAGTCACTGTCGAGTGATGCAGATGTCAGTGTCGTCCTAGCCAGCGCGATTCCAAGCGAGTGAATTGGTGTTGGAACCGGGCCGTTCTAAGACGTCGGTCACTCGGTGCGTGGAAATCCTAGTTCTACCCGGAAGCACGCTGCACCTCATCTACTATATTCTATTACATGTGGCTTTATGCACCACTGACCTATTGTATACTACCTCTACTTTAATTCCTAGAGTCAACATGATGAAACTTTCATATTGCAATGAGTCAATGACACTCGAATGGGTGAATGCCAAGGCGATGTATGAATGATGTTGCCTTTATCAACATTCGAATATCCTAAACATTACATCTAACTTCTAAGTAAGATGACATGGAACTGCGCCATATCAGTAAAACAATCGAGAATATTTTCGGATCAGAAAGGTCATCGACATAATAGTCCTGAACTGATACAGCTGATTTTAGGGTGATAGAGATATGACATGGAACGGGTGTTCAAGCAACCAGTGTTGAAGTGACAAAACACGCAGAATGATGTCTGTGTAAATCTGTAGACACAATTGGCCCAGAACCGGCCGAAAGCAGTCAAGGTGATAGTTGACAAAAGGACATTCACCTCCATGAAACCCAAATTCCCCACCCTGCAATAACCCCGCATTGGAATGCATCTTCATCGGTTCAGTGCAAAGTTTACATCAACATTAACTGTAAGAATTAGATCAAGATGACAACAGTTTCCATGTGTCAACACTACATTAGATTGACTAGCCCAATAATTCCTGATGTTTCCGGTGCCCTGGGTTGTCATTTGTGTTGGCAGGTTTAAGGGTTTTTCGATCATGTAATTGGAAAGGTCTAGGGAAAATCCAAAAATAAAATAAAAAACTAAAAATAAAAAAATAAAATATATTTATCTATATATGTATATATATATATATATATATATATATATATATATATTTATTTATTTATTTATTTATTTATTTAAAGAAATACTAAACTAGACAAAACACAATTAATACATGACTTGCGACCCAAAGCTGTCAACACATGGATCCAGAGACATCGGACTGGGGCCATGGTCTAGGTTCTTCGGGACCCCAGGTCGTCGGAATGGGGCCCCGGGCTCTGTGCTTGGGGACCCCAGGTCGTCGGAATGGGGTTTAGGGTTTAGGTGCTCGGGGACCGCAGGCCGTTGGACTGGGGCCCCGGGCTCTGTGCTTGGGGACCCCAGGTTGTTGGACTGTATGTTAACATGCAGGCATTTGCTTCTAGTAACCTCTTTACTTGCACCACGTTTGTATGCCCATACAGGTTAGTTTTAGGCTCTGGCATTCTTTCGACGTTTGCAATGGTAGAAACCAATCAACGAGAAGCGATGGACGGGAGCTTGGCCTAGGTTTTAGGTTGGAAGCAGGTGCTCCCTCGCTACGTACGACGAACTGGTGGAGTTCCTTGATGGGTCTCCGACTCTGCCCTCAAACAATCAGACGTGGATAGAATTTGTGCTGCGCGTGCGACTGCAATTCTCCTGCTTGCTGACGTTGAAGCTACGGCAAATCTCTCGTCGAACCTTTTTGAGTGTCTTAGCTTATTTGATGATTTACTTCTTGAAGGTCCTTACGGTTTCAACAGATTAAGAGGAATCGTGCATTTCGAAACACCTTCCCAGCTTAGGTTTAGGCCGATCGGAGGATTTATCCCGAGCTCTCCGCCGGTTCCGTATGTTGTGTTAAATTTCGGATGGAACCCCGAACCCATGCTGCGTCAGTCTTAGTGTCTACTACTGTCGAGTGTGTATTTCCCCATTCAAGCGTCCGGTCATAGCTTCCAACCCAGGCTCGGCTGCATGCCTGTACGTGTCGTGCAAGTGAACACGTTCTGGCAATGCTCTTCGAAGAGGTACATGACATGTTATCTGCTCCAGGTAACTGCATAGATTTTAGTGTTGAATCAAACCTCTTGCTGCTCGGCTGGGTGGGCGACGTGTTCTAGCCTTTTTTCGTCTCGGAATTAAAATTCTAGAGGACTTGCAGATTTGAATGAACCACGGCTTTGTACTCAAGGAAAGTGTCTTGATTTTCCACATCACTGGAGCAAGGTCCTCATTATCCTGCACCATAAAAACCTGTTGTTTACCTAGTTTAACATGCGAACTCTGAGACGACGGAATGGAATGGATGTGATGCACATACTGACAGAGTGTGTCTACGCATGCAACAGGCTGCGGAGTTTACCTTTGGAGAATTACGACGTGGTGCTTTCTGCGCTCGATGTAGACGTGATTGACCTAGAAAGACAAGAGGGAAGTCGCAACGTGATGCTCGGTGCAGCACTTCGAAACAACATCAAGAGGTCCAAACTTTCTTGCTCAAATCCAAAAAGTTCATGCAATGATGGTGAACCGAAGGTTGCTCTCCTCGTATTCAATGGATCCTCGTGTCTTCAACCCATCCTGCCTTCTGGAAAAATCATGGCGTTTCGTCTGTAACGATGTGATCTTCGCTTCCGTTTCGGGTCCATGTCTGTCCTCATCCCAGGGGGCATGTGATCGATGCCGATGACGCTGGCACCCGGTTGTTTGTTGGGATATATGTGGTACGTACTGTATCCCAAAGCGTGTTGGGGGAAGTGGGATTTCTTGAGGGTTCCTATTCCCTCGAAGCCCTCCTATTTATTAGCTTGACCTCGTGCGTAGGGGGGGTTCTTCAAGCAGGTTTCTGCTTACAAAAATACCCTTCTTGTCCATATATATATATATATATATATATATATATATATATACATATATATTTATATATTTATTGTTCTTATTTGTTTCCCTCTTGCGTGATATGAAGTGGTCATGGACATGGTTCAGTTCTTTGACTAGTAACCCAGGGCTGGAGTTATCCTAGCATTGAAGATAATGTTTTTGTGGATAGAGTCCCTCTATGTCCTAACGTACAGGTGATGTTGCTAGCCTCGCAACAATTGTGATGGTCTCGCTGTAATGATGTATAGGACCTCGTACTGAGCTACTTGTGGACCAGGGTTTGCCTGATACAGGCGATTCCTATCGAAACTGTTTTATTCATTCGCAGGAAAAGTAAGTTAGTCACCGTTGGCTCTCACAATACACTTGTGGGGTTGGGTGATACGGGAGTAGGGGACGCGTGCATTGCAACACCAAACCCACATAAAAACACATCGAATCTCAATACCGATTTGAAAGCCACGCTGATCGGTATTGAAATCAGAGTATTCGGAAACTCGAAATATCGGTGCCTTGATGGCAGAGAGAAGATGAGAAGTCCTTGGGAGCGACCCCCATTGTCTGCCAGGGACTAAAAGAAAAGAAAAGATAAAGAAATTTTTAAAAAAAAGTTTAAATTAAAATTATGGAAAAACAAGACAAATACACAAAAAAACAAGAACAGAAAACAAGCAACGTGATCATTGACGTATCCTTAGCCACGGATCCAAATGCACTCGAATTTTAATTCGCGAAAAAATAAATTTACAAGATATGGATGGTCTAAGCGTATGAAAAAATCGCCGATGTGTTTGGTACCGAGAACTAGAGAACCCAGGTAATGAACCACTCCTCGTGAGCTCCACTACGTCCCTGGCCTTGTTCTCACCTCGTTCCTCCATCTCTCTTGATATCTACCCACGTACCAACGTGCGGCTCCAACTCGGTCAGTGTATCTACCCCTCTGTTGTAAGAAACCACTCCCTCTTGCTTTCTTCAGGTATATAGGATGGGGGTCATAGGTTCGACTAGCAGAGTGGTTATACCACTCCACACTGTCAAGGAAGTCTTGAATCATTGGGCGTAGCCTAGGTTCGTCGGCTTCCCACCCATCATAATGGAATTGTCGGTCTTCTCCTGCACCCCGATTTCGATCATGGCGTCCTCTCCACCACCGAGCCTTTTTCAATTGCGCGTCCATGTTCTTCCCACTCCATCCAATGGACTGGCGTGCCTCCGTCAAAGCTGCCAACATTTGATCGGTGGTCCTCGTTTCATCTCGACCACGGACCTTTCTCGCGAATCGATTGAGCTTATTAGAAAAATCCGTCAGAATCTCGTTGACCGGAATGGTCCGAACATTAAAAGGCCCTCCCAACATCTTCTCTAAACCTCGAATAGTTAATAAATCGTAAATTATACAGTAGTTATATGCCTCCGTCACCGTATGGACATTCTTGATCGATACTTCAATTCTCGTGCCCAACAGGTTCTCCCTCAGTTCATCCTCTCCATAGCCTTCCCAGGCCCGCAATAATGAATCCAGTTGATACCACCGAATGCGCATGGTTCTGACGGTCGCGGGGTAGTCATCCAAAGAAGCCTTGGGAATGTGCGAGAGTACCTCATGAGTCAACTCTTGATAGATTTTAATGGTTCCGATCACCGGGTGGTCGCGGATTCCGAAATCAATAGATCCAAAGTCTGGAATGTTGAACATCTCATGTACACGTCCCTTCCTAAAAATCCGGCCGGGCCATCGTTGACTCTCACCGTAGCCGAAAATGTTCACTTCCGTGGCATGGAGCTTGACCCCAATATCAAACATATTTTGCCGTGAACCACGCACCGAGCCGGCGCGAAGGCTTCCATGGAGTTGTATACAACGGTCGATTTTGGGTTTTGCTTTTTCGTAGGCCCACTTCATCCCATAGAATCCCACTCGACATTCCCTGTGTCCACAAGTCCATAGAGACTCCACCAGAGCTTGGAGCGGGATATTCACTCGACTTTTTGAAAGGATGAGGTCATGCTCAGCGATTGTCAAGGTCAAACCGTGTTTTCTGCGCAGCTCTCTACAAATCAAACGCTTGTAATGTTGCCTTTCCTCAATCGTATCTCCACCATATAATTTCACGATCACGGGATCAGAGATTATGATTATCCACTGCTTGAAATGATTCAGGTCGCGTAGGAAGGACAAATGTATGGCAGGCCTTATCAATTCCCCAAACATTTGGGGCAAATCACGAATGTCCATCATGAAACAAGCAGCATCCACATCCGCGTTCAAAGGTTGAGAGTCCATCATAACAAGAATTGTGAAAATTGAGTGATAATAACGAGAGGTGAGAGAGTAAAGAAAGCAGATGGAGAAATTATAGACAAGAGAATAGATTGAATATATATATATATATATATATATATATATATATATATATATATATATGTATATATACATACTTAGATATAAGGATATACATGAGTATATATGATTATATAATGAAGTAAATATATGAAAAAGTAAAAAAGTAAATATATAGGTTGAAAAGTGAAACTAAAAATAGGCACACTCTGAAATCGCCAAGGGCGGGAGTGCGGGACAGTGGACTTGCTCCTCACCGACCGCCCGCCTCCCGCTGCCCTCGCTAGACGCCGTAGACGGTCAGCGGCGGCCTCCGTTGCTGCGGCTCCGAGCCTGCGGGATCGCCGTTCCCAGCGCGTGCTCCTCGCCAGATCGCTGGTTGCGTGACATCGAACTCCAGGACTCACGTCCTCACTCTCAGAAGATGACAGCGGTTTGTCCTAGGCAAGATTGGGGTTTCGGGTGGTTTTTGACCGGAGCTCATCGTGTTTGTTCCTGTTGGTTTTGTGATCGTTTGTACGGGGTGGTTCAGGGTTCACGGTGTGGACCAATGCCGGGATGAGGTGCGTGTTCGGTTCTGTGGACCGATGGAGGATTTATGGGATTGTGCGCAGGGATTGGGTCGACCGGAACGAGGCTGGTGAGGGTGGGTGTGGCGCGTGCACCGTGGTGCTGTCGCACTATGATTGGCAGGCAGGGACCATCGTGTAAGGCTCCTTCACGACCTACATGATCTGAGCCGTTGGTCAAGCAATTAACCTTGTTCTTTGAATTGATTCGATCTTGTTGCTGTCGTTGGAATTGCGTCTCAAGTGTAACGACTGACATTTTTTGGGATGCAACGGATGGCATACCCCCTACGATCAATGCGTGCTTGGCGCCCGTCTACTCCGTGGAAGGGGTGCATGTTGTGACAGCGGAGGGGATCGGCAACCGGCGCTCGGTGTTACATCCAGTGCAGGCATGAATTCACACGAATCATTGAAATTTTGATTTTATTTTGGTTTCATTAGATGTTGAGATCACGGAGCTTCGATGTTGACTAATGAGAATGTTGCCAGGAATGCTAGGTTCGATGAAAAATTCACATGTTATGTGAATTTGGATTCCTTCCAAATTGTGTGTGGCTCTGAAAGGTGCGGTGGGTTTTTTCGGAATCACATGTTTGTCCCAAGTTGCTTTTGTTCGAATCTGACATCCTAGAATGGTAGGATGCTGCACCAGAATAGTCCGTTGTGTGACGTTAGAGAGGTGGATGTTTGCCCGTGAGAGTGGATGGGTTCCGAAGGGATGTGTGTCGTGCTGTTTGGTTGCAATGATTCGTGCCTTGAAGATCACATAGAAAGGATTTGAGTTATCTCAGGATTGTTTACTCAACCGTTCGCAATTGGAATATCTCAACTGTTTCAGGTCTCAGTTCCTTGTCGAAAATCTCATGCAGGGTGTCGTGGCGGATGATGAAGGTAAAGACTATGATGCGTCTGATACCCGTAGACGCATAGATCTGTATACACATAATCAGTTCGACCCTCGCTTGCTCTATTCATTCATCTTCTGCCCCGCTGCTTTTCCCAGGTCTCACCTAGAGTTACTTGGAGACTGTTACAAGTGAAATAGTATTTTTTTATGTAGATCAGGCCTAGTCGTTCTGAAGGGGCCTAGTCGTTCTGAAACGGACGTGATCCTAGGTAGGTTTATGTGCTCATACCGCTTCGTTTTTCCCCACTGGAATCTCGAGGATCGGAGTGTGGCTGTTAAGTTGGGCCGGAAGATTGATACCGTACTCAAAGTATCTCGGAATGGGAGCTCACCAGTTTCAACTTCTGAATTCTGTCCTGTCTCAGCAAGGTAATCTTGTCTTTGATGGAGAAATCGTGCAAATTCGGTTGCCCCCCCCCCCCCCCAGCATGGATTCAGCGAGCGTGGCATTGAGCGGTGATGCCGACAGTGCGTGTCGTGCGTGAAATATTACGGGGAGCGAATCCATGACTCAACGGCGGAGGGGGGAAGGTACACCACCGTTTTTTTTTTTTTTTTTTTTTTTTTTTTTTTTTTTTTTTTGCATCGAGAATTATAATCACTGCTCTTCTTTTGGACGGCGGTATCCGAAGATCGAGGTTCCGGTTTCGACAGCACGAGGAAAATTCGGTTCCCAATCGCGAGACTCACACTCACGCCATCCACTGTAAAGCACGACGGTGACTTGTGCGAACTTTCGTTTTTTTGCGTGCAGAAGGTTTTCCCCGTACGGTTTAGGAAGAACGTGCATTTGAATCTGTCCATATGTCCTACTGCATACTGCGGTTTCAGAGCTCGTTCCAAATCCCGACTCCATTTGAAACGCCATTTAAGTCTGCATTTGCCTGGGTTGAGGTTTGCTCGAGCACAGGGGCAGGGCCGAGGTTGTCCGAATCCTGCATTAGCCAATACGCTTCCCTCTAGAGTCTCCCTGGCGAGGGCGGAACGATCGAACGGTAAAGAATTTGCGGTGTTACCAATAGCGAGAGGGAAACAAAAAAGGGTAAATTAGTCATCAGCAGATTTGTAGGGAAATTCCTCCACGATGTTTCCACATTAGATCCTGGTGACAAGCAGTATACCTGTCCTCTGGCTACAAGGAACTGCACACGCAACCGTCATGGCCCATGATCTTGTCCTCCATCTGTTCCAGTTGCTTCTCGGCACCCAAGGTCAGGACAAAGTATCCCAGGTTCACTGACGATCCTCGGACAGAGCCCACAAGGTTTGGAGTCCGGTCCCCTCACCTTGCAAACAATACCCATGACGTTCTACTACTCTCAGCAGGGAGGTGGAGGATGTTGATCACTCACAGATACGATAGCTCTCCGAATCGGTTGAAGGTTTAGGAACCTTGAATCCACGATTGCCAATCGCTGCCTCTCCGTCTTCCGTGACAATGGTGGATGAAAGACAAGCAACAAGAACGAGTGTATGCGGTCCGGCGATACTCGAGCAAATGGGTCAGTTCTCTACTCCTGCCGTACAGAGTAGCGAGTTCGCCTGAGCTCCTCCATATCTGCCCCGTATTGTTTCCCTGGCAAAAAGCACGAAACTCTGAACCAGAACTAGAGACCGAGGCTTAGTTTGATCTACGGGACGAAGGACATGCAGAAGTCGAAAAAGGTGGTCCAACTCAAGGAGAGTATGTGTAGCGAGGCAGCAAAAGGGAAACCTTCAAACCACGTGAGCCTAAGAGAACATACAAGACGTGAACCCAAAGCTCTCGATTATTTATTATGCTGCCAACCCATGGAACACGGACATGGCCATGATCCTTCCAGTCCCTCCGTGGCAACGACGTTCACATACGGAATTAGCCAGGACTGCGAGGTTATCATGGTCAGGGTTCCTCTACAGAGTTCATAAAGTTCGCATACGCAAGCAACGGGACTATACAGAGCGTTTCTCATGTACAAATGGAGGGAAGCTTACTCCAGCTCTCATTATTATACTCAGAATGCCGGATTCACCATCAACGAGAGGATTGGACAACGATCTGGAGCGAGATCTTACAACATCCATGACTGTTTTAGGGAAACTTCGAACCCTCGCAGGCGAGGTTTCTCTTCTCCGACGTGTCTGCTTTCCAGGAAGCCCTTCAACGCAGTTTACTCGTTTCAAGCTTTTAGAGTAAGATCTCGTGCAGACCCGGTTGCTACTTTGCACCTGCTTCGTTCGACCGGAGTCGGAGGATGTCCTCCCAGTCCCTGGCTCGACAACCTCGCTGTTTTGTGGGGCCAGCGGAGCATCGTCCGAGGGCGCTGGATCTCCCGTCCGAACTTCGACACAGGGGACATCTTCGGTAATCACATCGCTCCCGTGTTGTTGCTGCATGGGATCCGTCGACCCCTGGTTCTGTCCATCATTGACTGGCAGTTGAGAGTCACTGGGGAGCCC
Organism: Ceratodon purpureus; assembly: GCA_014871385.1. Taxonomy (NCBI): domain Eukaryota; kingdom Viridiplantae; phylum Streptophyta; class Bryopsida; order Pseudoditrichales; family Ditrichaceae; genus Ceratodon; species Ceratodon purpureus. The sequence continues at coordinate 185,337 of CM026426.1, forward strand.
ATCTACGCCCCCGTCTGTCGGCAATCGCTCCCCTGAGCATCCATCATCGCCACCTACGGCCGGGGCATCCCCTACCAACTCGTCACGCGCACTTCCTTCCTGCACCGGTTCGGGCTCCTCGGCGCCAGCTTTTTCTTTATCCAGGAGAGTGGTGTCATGCACGTCCTCGTTTCCTCCGCCCCTCAACCGCGTCTGGCTCGCGGCTTCCTGCGGCACCAGCGCCTGGGTTTAGCCACATTTAGCCTCATGACCTAGTTCAACCACCGGAAGGTTCTCTTCGCTCACCATGGATTACAATGTCTATGTGCCGGGTGACCTCTTCAGCACGATTAGTGTCGCCACTCCCAGGTGTCACTCCCGCAACTGTAAAATAGTTGCGAAAAAACAACGATACAAGACAGGGCAGAGGTACACTTGTTCCTAACGAGCAGTACCTGAAGCTCGTCGAGGGACCCCATAGGCAGAGGCTCGGGGGGCTGAGTCTCGAAATCCGGCTGAGTGAAGGGCTGAAGACTCGATTCCATCGAAACAACAGAGGCCTCGACCACGCTAACCGCATTGTCCGGGATCGGGGAAAGCAATGGAGAACCTCCCCGGGTCTGCGCTCCAGGAGTCGATTCCCGCGTCGGAATATGATTCTCCGCATCCTCGGGCGATGCGATTTGAAATTCGGATACACCTGCGACGGGTTGAGTGAAGAATTCAGCAGCACTCACGCCTGGGTCAGGGATCGTCACCTGAGGAGCAGGCTGTTCGCTCTGCCCGTGCCACTCTTGGCTCGGGGACCGCGAGCGATCGCTCTCAAACGCTGCAACATAGCTATCCTCCTTCTCCACCCCGTCATTCCCCTCACCCCCCACGGTCGCCTGCAAGGTGCTCGGCGGCGACAGCCACTCCACAGGCTGCTGCGTGAACCCCATGTCGCCCTCCCCGTCCACAGACCCCGACGACTCGGACCCGCAGCACCCGCTGTCACCTCCATGGGACGCAGGCGGCTCCGCATGCAAAGTCAGCGGATTAGGCGGAACCCTAGGAGGCGACGATTGCATGGAATTCTGGCTCGGCGTCTCGTCCAAGGTATACAACCCGCTGCGCTCCCACCCATCGCCAACATTCGCCAGCGCCTCCACCTGCGACACCGAAATGCGACATTCCGACGACGCCACGGACGGCCCAGCCATTGCTACCCTCGACCAAGCTACCTCACGGTCCTCACCACCTGCGCTTCTGGGTTTAGGGTGCTTCGCCACGCAGAATCCCGGATACCCTATACTTAGCAGCAGTTCAGACGGGAATATGCTGTCCGGAAGGGGCAGGAGCAATATGTAGGTCAGAGTGTGCATGCGCCCGTCGACCCGGCGGAGTGCTTTGATTTTGGATAGAGCCAGGCTGTTTACCCTCAACTAGGTCTGCTTGTAGTCCGGCTGGGTCAGGGTATGCGCATGGCGAAGGAGAACACTGCTTCTCTTCCACTGAGCGAAGTTGCGCTTTTGGTCTAGCAGTGCGCATGAGGGCAACGCACATGCTGGGACATGGAGCAGCCAGAGCAGTAACGATCGGGAAACATCGCGGACGTGGAGCATCTAATTAACATGGATGTTCTCAATCCTGAATATCCAGGATTTTGAAGGACTCACGTGGCGTTGCAACCCAGTTCAGTCGGGGGCCTAGAATCGTGCATCATGAACATTGGAGCCTAGACACTGACATATTCATCAAAGCACGAGTAAACATAGAGGGTTTCGCAGCACCCGATAACTGTTTCGTGTTAAGTGTTATGTAATGTCGTGCTCCCAACTCTGTTGATTCTGCCTCGATTAGTGATAATTTCCTACCAAAGCACTTTTATAAGAACCTTAGTTGGAAGAGAGATTACTTCGAGATCAAGCAATAGTCTCTAGGGTTTAGGGTGGAAACAAAATGATTGGTCATGTATTATTAAGATCACAGAGTAAAAGATCATATATTTTTAAGTTCATAAAGGAAAAGACAACGTAAAAAGATAGGTCCCCAAAGTAAAATATAATATCGCAGAGTAAAAGATAAGTGTTGCCATTCCCTGAG